>JARQOD010006813.1:0-41344 GCA_033576555.1 Oophaga sylvatica | reverse complement strand
ACCAAAAATCCCGGGATGACCAGCCAACGCGGAACAATGAATCTCAGACATCACACTCTTCTTCCACTGGTCTGGTACAAACAATTTCCCAATAGGGCAGCGCTCAGGTTTACCTTCCTGACACCCTTCCAGAGCCAGTCTCAAATTGGGCGAGATGGCCGAAAGAACTACACCCTTTTTCAAAATAACAGTAGGATCAGATAACTCAGGAGAGTCTGCAAAGAAACTCCTCGAGAGGGCATCCGCCTTAACATTCTTAGTGCCAGGAAGAAAAGAAACCACAAAATTAAAACGTGTGAAAAACAAGGCCCACCTGGCCTGTCTAGGATTAAGTCGCTTGGCTGATTCGAGATAAACCAGATTCTTATGGTCCGTGAGGACCACCACCTGTTGTTTGGCTCCTTCCAGCCAATGTCTCCACTCTTCAAAGGCCCACTTCATGGCCAATAACTCTCGATTACCCACGTCATAATTACGTTCAGTTGGAGAAAATTTTTGAGAGAAAAAGGCACAAGGGTTACTCTTAGAAGTCTCTGGATCTCTTTGGGACAAAACGGCACCTGCCCCAATTTCAGAGGCATCAACCTCCACCTGAAACGGTAGAGAAACATCAGACTGCCGTAGAACAGGAGCAGAAGTGAATCTCTGCTTAAGTTCCTGAAACGCAGAAACTGCCTCAGGAGGCCAATTCACTACATCAGAAACCTTTTTGGTCAAATCAGTCAATGGTTTAACAATACCGGAGAAATTACCAATAAATTTACGATAAAAATTGGCAAAACCCAAAAATCTCTGAAGAGCCTTTAATGAAGTAGGTTGGACCCAATCACAGATGGCCTGAACCTTGACCGGGTCCATTTCAATAACAGATGGAGACAAAATGAATCCCAGAAATGAGACCTTCTGTACGCCAAAAAGACACTTTGATCCCTTCACATACAGTGCATTCTCTCTCAAAATCTGGAACACAGTCCGAACATGTTTCACATGAGAGTCCCAGTCATTGGAAAAAATCAATATATCATCCAAATAAACAATCAGAAATTTATCCACAAAATCCCTGAAAATATCATTCATGAAGGATTGGAAGACGGAAGGAGCATTAGTGAACCCAAAGGGCATCACTAGGTACTCAAAATGCCCCTCTGGGGTATTAAACGCCATCTTCCATTCATCCGCGTGCTTAATGCGAATAAGGTTATACGGTCCCCTGAGGTCAAGCTTGGTAAACCAACTCGCACTTTTCACCCTGGAAAACAGGTCAGAAATCAAGGGTAACGGATATTGATACTTCACAGTGATCTTATTCAAGAGACGATAATCAATACACGGCATAAATGAACCATCCTTTTTGGCCACAAAGAAAAAACCGGCACCCAAGGGTGAAGAGGATGGTCTGATATGACCCTTCTCCAATGACTCCTTGATATAAGATCGCATAGTATCGTGTTCAGGTACAGACAAGTTAAAAAGGCGACCTTTAGGAAATTTACCACCAGGCACTAATTCAATAGCGCAATCATAGCTCCTGTGAGGGGGCAAGGATGCAGATTTGCTTTCACTAAATACATCCGAAAAATAAGTCAAAAAGTCAGGAACATCCTGAGACTGTGGAGAGGCAGAAAAAACAGGAGTGTCAGCATTAACATATTGGCAGCCCCAACTGGTCACAGACACAGATTTCCAATCCAAAACAGGATTATGAGACTGTAACCAAGGGAAACCTAGTACAATAATGTCATGCAGATTATGCAGCACCAGAAATTTGCAACTCTCCTGATGATCTGGTTCAACCCTCATTATCACCTGAGTAGAAAACTGGGGTTTATTCTCCGCCAAAGGGGTAGAATCCATGCCCAGTAGGGGAATAGACTTCCGCAGGGGTATCATGGGAAACCCACAACGTTTGGCAAAATCAAAATCCATCAGGTTAACAGCTGCTCCTGAATCAACAAAAGCCTGAGCAGAAAATGTGGACAGGGAGCAAATCAGGGTAACAGTCAACAGAAATTTAGTCTGAACACTACCCAAGACAACTGAGCGTGCAAAACGTCTTCCCCGCTTAGGGCAGACTGAAATAGCATGAGAGGCATCACCACAGTAGAAACATAACCCATTGCGCTTTCGAAACTCATGACGCTGTGCCCCAGAAGTCACTCTATCACACTGCATGGGTTCAGAAGCTGGTTCACAAGGCAACACTATCTCACGCATACCTCTACGCTCAGGCAAACGTCTGTCAATTTGAATCGCTAATGACATAGAATCATTGAGACCAGAGGGAGCAGGGAAACCCACCATAACATCTTTTACATTCTCTGACAGACCCTTCCGAAAAAGGGCTGCCAAAGCATCATCATTCCATTTGGTCAGGACTGCCCACTTTGAGAATTTCTGACAGTACAACTCAGCGTCTTCAAGACCCTGATTTAATGCCAACAAGGTTTTTTCAGCTTGATCAGTGACATTAGGTTCATCGTACAATAACTTCAGCGCCAGAAAAAATGCATCAATATCATTCAAAACAGGATCCCCAGGTGTCAGGGAAAAAGCCCAATCCTGAGGGTCGCCGCGCAGGAGAGAGATGACAATTTGAACCTGCTGTGCTGCGTTCCCTGAGGACTTAGGCTTTAAGGCAAAAAACAACTTACAGTTACTTTTGAAATTCAGAAATTTAGCCCGATCCCCCAAAAACAAATCTGGCATGGGAATCCTAGGTTCCACAACCGGCAACCTAGCAAGATATGTAGCAATACTCCGAACCTCAGTGGCAAGCTGATCCACACAGCCAGACAACTGTGCAAGCTCCATTGAGAGAAAAAAAAAATCCTCCTCAGCACCCAGAGAAAAAGAGGGAAAAAATGCAACAAGCAGGAAAAAAAATCTCTGACAACCTTTTTTTTTCTTTCCACACTATTTTTCCCTTTTGTGAGTACCAAATAATTTTCAGTTTGGGCCGGTGATACTGTTGTGTTTTGGTAGCTGAGGAGAAAAAGCAAATACGGCAATACACCAGAGAGGCTGGAACCTATTGAATTGCAGTAACCTGAACTAACCACACAACTAGAGGTAGCCGTGGAGTGTTCCTACGTTGATCCTAGACGCCTCGTCACAGCCTGAGAGATAACTATACCTAATGGCAGAAAGAGGAAAGCTATCTGCCCCGGAGCAGATCCCAAAGAAAATAGGAAGCCCCCAAACATGTAATGGCGGTTAGACAAGAAGAAGCACGGACACAGACAGAAAATAGAATGAGCAAACGCTGGGGCCCAATATGTCTAGACAGAAAAGTACAGGAAAGGATTCTTGTTATGAATGTGTTAGAGATGGTTTCTGAGCAGAGGCTCCCTCTGGTGGTTACAGACAGTACTGAACCTTTCAGCGAGGAGTGGCAATCTGGGTTCACTGACTGGTCTGATATAAGTGAGGTTCCCTCCCATAATGGTTGCCGGTGATCAATTGTTCTTGTCTCAATTGTGGTTCCTGGTTCATTTGGAAGTTTGCTGGAGTCTTGCCTGCATCTCCTGCTTTCAGATAAGATATTTTTTGCTTTTCTTTGTGTGCTTGCTTTTTGCATTGTTTTCTGCACTTTTGTGGAGGTCAGCCAGGTCCCCTCCTGGGGCCTGAGCTCCTCACAGTTTATCTGCAGCCACTGTTATTTGCTCATTTGCTTTTTCCTGTTTTTTCAGCGGCTGCGGCTTGGTTTTTGATCACACTGAGGTCTGATTTAGTGGGTGGCGAGATCGTGTGATCTCAGTATTTTTGTAATCAGAATTGTTGGATTTTTGTAGGGTTTTCTGGGTTGCAGAAAGTAATCTCTCCTGTCCTATCCTATTTAGTCAGCTTGTGGCCCCAGCATTTGCTCAGTCTGTTTTCTGCCTATGTTTGTATTTTCATCTTGTCTAACCGCCATTATATGTTTGGGGGCTTCCTATTTTCTTTGGGGATCCGCTCCGGGGCAGATAGCTTTCATCTTTCTGCCTTTAGGTGTAGTTATCTCTCAGAGACCTCTAAGAGTAACCCTTGTGCCTTTTTCTCTCGAAAATTTTCTCCAACTGAACGTAATTATGATGTGGGTAATCGGAGTTATTGGCCATGAAGTGGGCCTTTGAAGAGTGGAAGGAAGGAGCTGGAAGGAGCCAAACATCAGGTGGTGTTCCTCACGGACCATAAGAATCTGGTTTATCTCGAATCAGCCAAGTGACTTAATCCTAGACAGGCCAGGTGGGCCTTGTTTTTCACACGTTTTAATTTTGTGGTTTCTTTTCTTTCTGGCACTAAGAATGTTAAGGCGGATGCCCTCTTGAGGAGTTTCTTTGCGGACTCTCCTGAGTTATCTGATCCTACTGTTATTTTGAAAGAGGGTGTAGTTCTTTCCGCCATCTCGCCCAATTTGAGACTGGCCTTGGAAGGGTGTCAGGAAGATAAACCTGAGCGCTGCCCTATTGGGAAATTGTTTGTCCCAGACCAGTGGAAGAAGAGTGTGATGTCTGAGATTCATTGTTCCGCGTTGGCTGGTCATCCCGGGATTTTTGGTACCAGAGACTTGGTGAGTCGGTCCTATTGGTGGCCTACTTTGTCTCGTGATGTCAGGGAATTTGTTCAGTCCTGTGGGACTTGCTCTCGCTCCAAGCCTTGCTCTCGCTCTAGTGGTTTGTTAATGCCATTACCTGTGCCCAAGAGGCCATGGACCCATATCTCTATGGATTTTATTTCCGACCTCCCGGTCTCTCAGAGAATGACCGTTATCTGGGTAATCTGTGATAGGTTTTCCAAGATGATACATCTTGTGCCATTACCTAAGTTGCCTTCCTCCTCCGAATTGGTGCCTTTGTTCCTTCAGCACGTGGTTCGGTTACATGGCATTCCGGAGAACATTGTGTCTGACAGAGGAGTCCAGTTTGTTTCCAGATTTTGGAGGACATTTTGTTCTAAACTTGATGTTCAATTATCTTTCTCCTCTGCTTTTCATCCTCAGACCAATGGACAAACCGAGAGAACAAACCAGACCTTGGAGACTTATTTGAGATGTTTTGTGTCTGCTGATCAAGATGACTGGGTCTCTTTTTTGCCTTTGGCTGAGTTTGCTCTTAATAATAGGGCTAGCTCTGCCACCTTGATCTCTCCATTTTTCTGCAATTTTGGGTTTCACCCTCGATTTTCTTCGGGACAGGCGAAGGCTTCTGTCTGTCTGGGTGTTGACTCTATTGTGGAGCGAATGCAGCAGATTTGGGACCAGGTAGTGGAGAGGTTGTCTCTCTCTCAGGAGAAGGCCCAACGGTTTGCCAACCGGCATAGGACTGATGGTCCTCGGTTTAAAGTGGGGGTGTAAGGTTCTGTGTATCTGTTTCTGAAACTCAGTTTGTTCGTCGGCCATTTTGCTTTCTGTTTTGCTGCAGCTATCTTGCCCTCAGTCAAAATGGAGTTTTCCAGCTTGCATGTTCCCGCCCTGATTCTCTCCTTTGCTTCTTAAGCAGCCACAGCTGAGCAATCAGTGCTTCAGAATCTAGCCTGCAGTGAACCTGTGTTCTGACTCCTGAAGCCTTGGACCTTGTACTCCAGCCATTCCTACTGAGGAACTCTGAAGCACTTGTGGACTCTGAACTCTGCTCTTGAGAGCCTCACGTTTGCATGGACTTGCGGTAACAGAGAAGAAGATCTGAATCTGTTGTGGAGAGTTATTGCTGAGCTTAGATTACTCTGGCCTGCTGTGTCTCCTGCTTCTGTGTTTGCAACCTGTGTGTTTATTTTTGCCAATTTGTATGAAGCAATACAAGACTTTCTTTATCAACCTGTGTCTCAAGTATTTTCATCGCACCCAAGCACAAGACGCTATATGAACTGTACCACATACATTACAAGATTCTGAAGCCAAACGTTAGTGTCTGCTGGGTCTGGAAAGGCTTGTCTGCTGTACTGTGGATATCGGATGTCCGGTTGTACTTTCTGTGATGACAGTGGTTGTGACTTCTCACAACCATTCCAGGTGAGCAATTCCCTTAAGTTTTTTTTTCTGCAGTGTTATCACAGGTAAACACTATTGTTTTTTTTTTTTTTTTCTCTTCTCTTTTTGTCTGCTGAAACTCTGGATATCAGATGTCTGGTTGAAAGCTTTCTGTGATGATAGTGGTTGTGACTTCTCACAACCATTCCAGGTGAGCAGTTCCCTTAAAGTTTTTTCTTTCTTCAGTGTTGCCACAGGTGAACACTATTGTTTTTTTTTTCTCTCCTCTTCTTCCAGTATCCTGTCTTAAAAGATCTGGAAAATGGAGGCCCGCATAAAGGAACTTTGCGGAGTGACTGATAATATCCTTGCAGATTTGCAGAATATAAAGACCCGTTTTACAAATCTTCAGGACCTAAATAATCACAATTTGCAAGTGGTTGGACAGACTACCCAGGATTTGCGAGCCAGGATTGAGGTTCTGGAGGGGCGAGTCCAGGCTCCTGCCGTGGCCCCGAGTTCTGGGATTCCCAAGTTGCCCCCTTTTCGTTTTGGTGGTGAACGTGAAAAATTCAGGGGATTTGTTAATCAATGCAATCTTTTTTTTTCTGCACATGCTTCACAATTTCCTACTGAACGATCTAAGGTGCTTACTATAATTATGTTGCTTACCAACAAGGCTTTGATATGGGCAAACCCTCTGATTGAGACTGAGGATGATTGTTTGAATCACCTTGATGATTTTATTTCAGCCATGGGGCAGGTGTTTGATGACCCCAATCGAGGTGCAACAGCTGAAGCAGCCATGTTAGCTTTGCGCCAAGGTAAGCACTCGGTAGCTGAATATGCCTTGGATTTCAGGAGATGGGCCCTTGATACCACCTGGGACAATTCCGCCAAAAAATCTATTTTTCGAAAGGGGTTATCCCCACTGATTAAGGATGAACTTGCTCGTGCCGACCCTCCCACTGCGTTAGGTGACTTTATTAACTACTGCATCCGTGTTGATACTCGTTTAACTGAACGCAGGCAAGAGAGATGGTTCGAAAGCAATCGTACTAACCTTTTCCTACCTTCCTCTCCAGCTAAGGAACCTTTGAATAGGATTACACGGGAACCTGAACCTGAACCCATGCAGGTAGACTCTTTACTACGACGGGTTAGTGATGCACGCAAGGAACATCGTTTTAAGGAGAATCTATGTTTTTATTGTGGTAAGTCAGGGCACTTTATTATTAACTGTCCCAGCCGTTCTCGCAAGACTACTGCAGCACTCATTCATTGTGAGTGTTGCGAGAGGGGATCTGTCAGGTCCGAGCCTCAGGCTCCAGAGAGAGCTGCAGCAACAGATCTTGATTTCTCGGACTTAAACTCCGTTACCTCTGAGGACGTTGACTGTGTAAATGCTGCCATCTTTCAAGTTTCCTCAGCGGTGTCCCAGCTGAGTTGTAAGAAAAACAATTCTCACTGTTTTCTTTCCATCAAACTCTGGGTTGACTCAGCCTGGGTGTCTAGCTCTGCTATGATCGACTCAGGTGCAAGTGGAAATTTTATGGATGTCTCCTTTGCTCTAAAACAGGGAATACGTTCAGTGAAGAAGGCTACTCCAGTACAGATGGAAACTGTGGATGGCTCCCTGCTGACCTCTGGACCAGTGGATCAGGAAACAGAGCCTTTAAAGGTTCTTATGGGTAAAGATCATCAAGAGAAACTGTCCTTTATGCTTATCTCTTGTCCTCACTTTCCCATTATTCTAGGGCTACCATGGCTGCAGGCTCAGAATCCTACCATTAACTGGGAGACCAAGGAATTACACTTTCCAGAGAAACAGATGAGTCCAAAAATTTCAGCTTGCTCTGTTCCTAAAGGAACCATGTCAGTCCCTGAACTACCAGCTGTATACCAGGACTATGTGGATTTATGTGACAAGAAGAACGCTGACCAGCTTCCTCCTCACCGTCCATATGATTGTCCAATTGAATTATTGCCTGGAGCAGAGATACCTTTTGGTAAGATCTACCCCCTGGCGGGGCCCGAGCTGAAGGCTTTAAAAGAGTACATAGACGAAAATCTAGCCAAGGGCTTCATACGCCCCTCTTCATCTCCTGCAGGGGCACCCATATTCTTTGTAAAGAAGAAAGATGGATCCCTGAGACCATGCGTAGACTATAGGGAACTCAATAAGGTTACTATTAGAAACCGTTATCCATTGCCTTTAATCCCTGAGTTATTGGAGAGAGTGCGACATGCCAAAATTTTTTCTAAACTAGATCTTCGTGGGGCCTATAACTTAGTCCGTATTAGACCTGGGGATGAATGGAAGACTGCATTCAGGTCACGCTATGGACACTTTGAATATCTGGTTATGCCTTTTGGTCTGAGTACCGCCCCAGCCACTTTCCAACACTTGGTGAATGACATCTTCAGGGATCTCCTAGATACATTCGTGGTAATTTATTTGGATGATATTTTAATTTTTTCTAACTCCACAGAGGAACATCATGGACATGTGAGAATGGTCTTGGAACGTCTAAGACAAAATCATCTTTACATCAAGCTTGAAAAGTGTGAATTCCATAAGACCGAAATTCAATTTCTGGGGTATGTACTGTCTACACAAGGAATTAGTATGGATGGAAGTAAAACCCAAGCCATCAATGATTGGCCAAGTCCTAGAAATGTGAAGGAGGTACAGCGCTTCATCGGGTTTGCAAACTTCTATAGACGTTTCATTAGAAATTTCTCTGAGGTAGTGTCACCTATCACCCAACTTACCCGGAAAGAGTCTAAGTTCTCCTGGACTCCCCAAGCCCAGGAAGCATTTTCCCGTCTAAAAGATAAATTTACCACTGCACCTATCCTAGTACATCCCAACCCAGAGCTTGCCTTCATAATAGAGGTGGATGCTTCAGACTGTGCCGTGGGAGCTATACTCTCTCAGAGAACAGGTGAGAAGAATGTCTTGCATCCCTGTGCCTTCTTTTCCCAGCAGTTGTCTTCGGCTGAGAAGAACTACGATGTGGGCAATAGAGAGTTGTTGGCCATTATTGCCGCCTTCAAAGAATGGAGACACCTTCTTCAAGGAGCTGCACAGCAAATAGTCGTTCTGACAGACCATCGTAATCTTGAGTTTATCAGGTCGGCTAAGTGCCTGACTCCTCGCCAGGCTCGCTGGAATCTTTTCTTAAACCAATTTAATTTTATTATTTCTTATAGACCAGGATCGCGCAATGGAAAGGCTGATGCACTCTCTAGGATTTACTCAGCAGAGACACGTCCAATTACTCCTCCTAAGACTATTCTTCCTGACTCTAGATTCCTAGGAGTGATTCATCATCAAGACCTAATTAAAGACATCAAGGAAGCATACCATGCGGATTCTTTTTTGGCTCAACCCCCAAGGACGTAATCTTGTCTTTAAGAATGGTGTGTGGATTCTGGGACAACGTCTGTATATACCTGAAACAGTCAGATTGAGAGTATTGCAACTCATTCACGATTCCAAAATAGCCGGGCATAGAGGAATTCTAAAGACACAGGAATTTCTTTCTCGTTTCTTTTGGTGGCCCACTTGTAGGAAGGATGTTTTGGACTATGTCACTTCGTGTGAGGTTTGTGCAAGATGCAAAACACCTCGCTCTTCACCAACTGGTCTGTTACAGCCTCTTCCCACCCCGTCCCGCCCGTGGGGATCCATTTCTATGGACTTCATTGTGGAATTACCAACCTCTCAAGGGAAGAACACTATTCTAGTGGTGGTTGACCGTTTAACAAAGGCAGCTCATTTTATCCCTTGTGTCGGCTTACCCACTGCAAAACAGACATCAGATTTGATGATTAAAGATGTGTTTCGTTTACATGGAGTACCGGATGAGGTTATTTCGGATCGAGGGGTGCAATTCACTTCTAGGTTTTGGCAAAATTTCTGTGCAGCATTGGACATTAAAGTAAACCTTTCTTCTGCTTTTCATCCCCAGACTAATGGACAAACCGAACGAACTAATCAAACCCTGGAGCAGTATCTCCGCTGCTTTATCTGCCACCTACAGGATGATTGGGTGGATCTACTTCCATTGGCTGAGTTCTCTTACAACAACTCTCAGAGTGCCTCCACTAAACAGTCTCCTTTTTACTCTAATCTAGGTTATCATCCTAACATTCTACCACGATTTCCCATAGAGACGCCTTTGCCAGCAGTGGCTGAAAGAGTCACGACTTTACAGAAGAATATGGATCTTCTAAAGGAGAATCTGGAATCGGCTCAGGAAAGGTACAAGAAGGCAGCAGATAAATTTCGTAAACCTGCACCAGCTTTCAAGGTAGGAGACCTGGTCTGGCTGTCAACCAGAAATCTTAAGTTAAGGATTCCATCGTCTAAGTTGGGACATAAGTACATTGGACCCTATAAAATCAGTAAGATTATAAGTGCCGTTGCTTGTCGTCTTCAATTGCCCAGAACTATGAGAATCCACCCTGTCTTTCATGTATCCCTACTAAAGGCTGCGACACCCAATACGTTTCCTGGACGTTCTTCTCCTTGCCCTGACCCAGTGCTAGTCGATGGTCAGGAAGAATTTGTGGTGGAAAGGATTTTAGATTCCAGGTTGTATAGAAATCAGTTACAATATCTGATTAAATGGCAGGGCTACCCAGTGGAGGACAACTCATGGGAACCAGTCAATAACGTTAATGCTCCTCGCTTGCTCCGTCAGTTTCATCAGAGGTACCCACACAAGCCTGGTCTGAGGTCATCCGGAGGTTGTCCCTAAGGGGGGAGTAATGTAAGGTTCTGTGTATCTGTTTCTGAAACTCAGTTTGTTCGTCGGCCATTTTGCTTTCTGTTTTGCTGCAGCTATCTTGCCCTCAGTCAAAATGGAGTTTTCCAGCTTGCATGTTCCCGCCCTGATTCTCTCCTTTGCTTCTTAAGCAGCCACAGCTGAGCAATCAGTGCTTCAGAATCTAGCCTGCAGTGAACCTGTGTTCTGACTCCTGAAGCCTTGGACCTTGTACTCCAGCCATTCCTACTGAGGAACTCTGAAGCACTTGTGGACTCTGAACTCTGCTCTTGAGAGCCTCACGTTTGCATGGACTTGCGGTAACAGAGAAGAAGATCTGAATCTGTTGTGGAGAGTTATTGCTGAGCTTAGATTACTCTGGCCTGCTGTGTCTCCTGCTTCTGTGTTTGCAACCTGTGTGTTTATTTTTGCCAATTTGTATGAAGCAATACAAGACTTTCTTTATCAACCTGTGTCTCAAGTATTTTCATCGCACCCAAGCACAAGACGCTATATGAACTGTACCACATACATTACAGGGGGACTTGGTTTGGTTGTCCTCAAGAAATATCCCTATGAGGGTTGCATCTCCAAAGTTTAAGCCCAGGTTCATTGAACCTTATAAGATCATGGAGATTCTTAATCCTGTTTCCTTCCGTTTGCTTCTTCCAGGGACATTTAAGATCCATAACGTGTTCCACAAGTCCTTATTGAAGAGGTTTGTCGAGCCAGTGGTTCCTATGGCTGCGCCTCCTGACCCTGTTTTGGTTGAGGGCAATCTTGAGTATGTGGTTGAGAAAATATTGGATTCTCGTTTTTCTAGACAGAAACTCCAGTATTTGGTTAAGTGGAGAGGTTATGGTCAGGAGGACAATTCTTGGGTGTTTGCTTCGGACATCCATGCTAGGAGACTGATCCGTGCCTATCACCAAGCTCATCCTGATCGGCCTGGTTGCACAAGTGAGGGTTCGGTGACCCCTCCTCAAGGGGGGGTACTGTTATGAATGTGTTAGAGATGGTTTCTGAGCAGAGGCTCCCTCTGGTGGTTACAGACAGTACTGAACCTTTCAGCGTGGAGTGGCAATCTGGGTGAGAGTGTCAGTGTCTGCCTCCTTAAATATATACGGAGATTTCAAATATTTTCAACATATTATATATACTTGGTACCTGGTGATACAGTACCCCTTTTTCACGTTTTTATATTATTGTGTAATCCATACTGAGCCTGAGAGCGTGAGTGTCTGCCTCCTTGAATATATATGGAGATTTAGAATAATTTCACTATACTATATATACCTGGTATCTGCTGATACAGTACCCTTTTTGCCAGAAAGTCTTTCTCCACCCACCACTCTAACTGCATCATTGACGCCTCTAACATTGGCCCACATGTGTGATTATTTCTTGTGGATATGCTTTTTATATTCTGGTGTGATCCGTACTGAGCCTGTGAGAGTCTGTGTGTGACTCCTGAAATATATACGGAGATACAATTATCCCTAGACTGTATACAGCTGTACGCTTCTGATACAGTAATATATATCTGCTGGTATTTTGGGTACATTTTCACAAAAATGAGGAAGTATGGTGGAAGAGGCCGCGGACGTGGGCGTGGGGGGCCAGCTGGTACTGATGGTGGTTGTCATCTGCTGGAAGTGCCATAAGCACAATAGCACCTAAGGCAGGAGGTGTTGAGTCATCGTCTGGCTCAAGAAGGCCTGGAAGGCCCCCTTTACTGGGAGAAGGTAAACTGCTTTTAAAGCCGGAGCATCAGGAACAGGTTTTGACTTACATTGCCGAAACAGCCTCTAGCTCTATCGCCTCCTCTTCTGAAGTTTCAAAAAAATGCAAGCACTGAGTCGTCAGTGCAGGCTCCTGGTCAGGAACAACACCTTTCCTTTTGTGCTTCACCCCCACCAAAAGTGAAGGATGCGGCAGCCCACACTTCTGGTTACTCCATGGAGCTCTTTCCACATACCATGCCTGGGTTATCAAGTCAAATCCTGAATTCCCCAGTCCAACATGAATCAGAGATGGAGTGCACTGATGCACAACCACTTGTAGATGATTCTGCTGGTACATTCACCCAGAGCACTACATTGCCCTCGCAGTCTACTGAGCCAGAATGTGACCCTGATGAAACTGAGGTGCCCCTTCCCACATACTATACCACCTTACACGGTGAGACAGAGGAAGGTGCAGATGAAATTGAAGAGGAGGTGATGGATGACCCAATTGTTGACCCTGGATTGGCATCCATTGGGGGAAAAGGGTGCCGCTGGCAATAGCTCAGAAGAGGAGAAGGATCCGCAGCAGGCATCAACATCGCAGCAGCGGTTATCTGGCAGGCCCGTAGCGTCTTCCGCGTTTCCTGACAGTGACATTCAGGTTAGAGAGCGCGATGACGTCACGTCTGTACGCCCTCTGCCAAAACAGTCCAAGTGCAGAGAGCTGTAAGATGGTGACGCTGAGGAGTTCAGAGTAGAGCAGTGCACAGCGAGGAGAGGTATTTCATTTTTTTAATGTTTGGAGCAATATATGGGGAGCATTAAATGCTGGAGAATTATATATGTGGCCCAGCATACACTTGAGCATCATAGATAGGGCCCATCATACACTAGAGCATTCTAAATGGGGGACATCAGACACTGGAGCAGCATTTCCGGGGCCCATTATACACTGGAGCATTATATATGGGGCCCAGTATATATGGAGCATTATTTTGGCCCATAAGACACTGGAGCATCATCTATGGGGACCATCATATACTGGAGCATTCTAAATGGGGCAGATAAGACACTGGAGCAGCATCCATGGGGCCCATCATATACTGGAGCATTCTAAAAGGGGGAAAACAAACACTGGAGCAGCATTTACGGGACCATTATACAATGGAGCATTATAAATGAGGCCCATTATATATGGAGCATTATTTTGGCCCATTAGACACTGGAGCAGCATCCCTGGTGTTAGGGCTGGCGGAACGCACAAAATAAATATAAATAATAAGTGCGTTCGCAGCCCGGGGTCCACCATGCAGGAGGAATATACTGTCCGGTCTTTGAGCTATTGTAAATTTTAACATAGATATCAGTCATGTCATGTAAGAAGTGAAGTATTTTTCATTGTACTATACCTATATTTCTGTGCCGTATCGGAGCATCATGAATTGTGGTATGTGTTAAAGGGGCCCACTGACACGCTTCGGCCCGGGGCACACGAAAACCGGGAGCCAGCCCAACCCCCCCACAAGTTTAGCCAAATAACCCCCAGTTTTCAATGTGTAACTATTATTATAAAGTTCATTAAGGTTCCCAAGTTTAAGTAATAATAATTGATGTTGTTCGCATTGAAATGGGCACTGTAGATGTGTTTACTGTCCTCCACTCCCTGCCGACTTTGCTTCTCCATTGACTTGCATTGGGTTTCGTGTTTCAGTCGGACCACCGACTTTTCCCGATAGTCGGCCGATTTCGTTCGACTCGACTTTTGCGAAAGTCAGGTTTCATGAAACCCGACTCGACCCTAAAAAAGGCAAAGTCGCTCATCTCTAGTACTCACCACAGATCTAGAAAAATTCCTTGAGAGGTCTAGTTTCCAAAATAGAGTCACTTGTTGGGGGTTTCCACTGTTCAGGCACATTAGGGGCTCTCCAAACGCAACATCGCCTCTGCACTTGATTTTAGCCATTTTTTCTTTCAAAAAGTCAAACTGTGCTCCTTCCCTTCTGAGCCCTGCAATGCACCCAAATGTAGTGCTTACCCCATATATCAGGCATGAGCGTACTCAGGAGAATTTCACAACAAATTTTGGAGTCCATTTTCTCATGTGGAAATAATAAAAACTGGGGCTAACAGAATTTTTTTTCCAATACAAGTATAAGGAGTGAGGCCACACCCACTAGAAGGGCTCTGGCCTAGAGTATGTATAACACATACATATCCTCTGGTCCCGGCTCAGCAACCGTTGAATGCTTGCAGCGCACAGTGCATGTGGTTGGGGGATTCATAGGTCTGAAGTCTCAGAGAGTGAGTGCAGACTTATTGATTTGGACTGGACAACCACTTAAAAATTGCTTTTGGGAAAAGGCTCCCTTTAGATAGGAGGACCTGGAGTAGTTTGCAAAAGAAGAGTAGTCCAATATTCCAGTTGAGAAGGTAAGAAGCTTGTTGATGGTTATAGGAAGTGATTGATTGCAGTTATTTATTCCAAAGGGTATGGAACCAAATATTAAGTTGAGAGTGACAAAAATATTTACCTGCCCATTTTGGGTGTTTTGTGTGAAATTATGTCCAATTTGCCTTTTTCTCTGTTTTCTTGTGTTGGTCCAATACACACAAAGGAAATAAACATGCGTATAACAAAACTTGTAATTGCAATAACTTTTTGGAAGAAATATTTCATTTTCTGGAACTATGTCAAGGGTGCAAACACTTTTGGCCACGACTGTATTGTCACATAAAGTAACACTGATCATAACTGTAAAATTTGTCCTTGTCATGAAGGTGAAAACAGGTTTCCGCTTGAAGGGGTTAATATAGGTGAAGTATACAGACATGCGCAGTAGAATACAAAGAACGCAGTGTTTGGCGTCATCACTGATCACATATGTCAAATATCTGGCCAGCGGGCCAAATCTCGTGCAGGGTGAGTATATTCGGCTCGCGACACCAAGCGGGTCCCCCTAGTATATTTGGCCCGCAAAGTCAGGCGAATCAAGTCACTCCACCCGGGTCACCCACCCTGCATCGTATTTTCAACTATATTGGCATCCTAGATGCCTATACTGTACAGTTGAAAGCAATGAAATCAACAATCCCCCTCTGCATTTCAGCGAAGCAGGCACGATTATGTCATTACAATGCACCCACTGTACTGAGATATGCAGATGATATGAAGACACCATGAAAGGAATGGTGGCTCAGTGGTTAGCATTACAGCCTTGCAGCGCTGGGGTCCTGGGTTCAAATCCCACCAAGGACATCTGCTAGAAGTTTGTATGTTCTCCCCATGTTTGTGTAGGCTTCCTCCCACATTCCAAAGAAATACTGATAAGGAATTTTAATTGTGAGCCCCATTGGGGACAGTGCCAAGAATGTCTGTAAAGCGTTGTGGAAATAATGGCACTATATAAATGAGTAACATAAGTAAAAAATAAAGGGAATGCTGTTTATTTTTATGTGGGGCATATTATACTGTATAGAGCACTATATAGAGCCCATTATACTGTATGGCGCTTTACATGAACCCATTATACTGTATGGAGCGCTATATTCTGCCCATTATACTGTATGGAGCATTATGTGGGGCCATTATACCGTATGGAGCACTATGTTAGGCCATTGTACCATATAAAGCACTATGTGGGGTAATTATACTGTATGGAACACTATGAAGGCCCATTATACTGTATGGAGCACTATGTAAGCCCATTATATTGCATGGAGCACTATGTTTGGCCCATTATGCTGTATGGAGCATTATGTGGGGCCATTAAACCGTATGGAGCACTATGTGGGGTCATTATACTTTATGGAGCACTATGAAGGCCCATTATACTGCATGGAGCACTATGTGATGCCATTATACTGTATGAAGCACTATGTGGTGCTCATAATACTGTATGGAGAACTATGTGGTGGCCATTACACTGTATGGAGAACTATATAGGGCCCCGTCATACTGTATGGAGAACTATGTGGTGGCCATTATACTGTATGGAACACTTTTTGTGGCCATTATACTGTATGGAGGGCTGTGTGGGAATTACAGTTGGAGAATCATACTGTGATGAGGTCACCATTCTTTTTCAGGGGGATTAAGAGAAAATAGGCTCATCATACTGTTCATGTTGAGAAATTCCCTGTGGGGGTATAATAGTGTGTTTTGGGGAACCTTTTGTTTGCATGATACTTTACTGTCTGTATTAGTCAGGTTTTTTTTTTTATCCTTTGTTATTACATATTTAAAATAGGCCATTGGGCGATATGCTTTTTACTGCTTTTACATATCATAATATTCCAATATTTTATTCTAAGATATATTAATTAAAATGTACTTTGTTCATGGGACAACCTGTTTAGGTATGTTTCCCTAAGAAAAAGTTCATTGTTATTTGATGATAAAAAATGTCTGCAATTGAGGAAGTTTTTCCTTAATAAATATCAAGGTTGGCCCTAGACTTTGTCACAGCTTTTAAGTTTGGCCCACTGTGTATTGGAGTTTGACATCCCTGCTTTAAAGAAATGAATATAAATCTTTTCATTGGGTGTCTCATTAGTGATGAGCGAACGTGCTCGTTACTCGCCTGAGAATCGCTGTACTCGCAGCACTCGGCTAGTATCGAGGATTTCCAGGATTGCTCGGCGGGAGTTCTGGTGCACGTCCTGCATTTTTGGCGCTCTTTAGAGCACCAATCAACATGCAGGGATTGTCTGCCACGCACTGTAATGCCGCAGCCATCTTTGTTGTGGTATTACAGTGATTGGCTGGCCGCACAAAATCATCAGGTGTATAAGAGACCTGGCACCGCCATGCTCGTCACAGTCTGCTCCGGAATTAGCGAGTGTAGGGAGAGCTGCTGACGAGATAGGGTCAGATTTGTGAGTTTATAAGGTAGTGTAGGTATACCATCAAAAAATACAAACATCCAACTTAATCAACATTCCTTCTAAGGACTTATTACGGGGTATATAGATTGCAGTGCTAGGTAGGCAGGGAGTGTATGTGCGTATATACATATCAGTGCAAGGCATGCAGGCACTGTATGTGGGTATATAGATATCAGTAGCAGACATGCATTCTATGTGGCATACTTCATTGCATACATCAAGATGGTCCATTCTATTACTGTCTGCTGCTGCATGTTACATATATTGACTGTAGATACACAGCCCTAGGTCTCAATGGGCAGCAATTTTCTTTTTGCATTTTAATCCTGATTATTTTTTTCCAAAGCAATCCAGAGCCCCTTTTTTTTCTCTATTTGCTTGTTGACACTGCAGAATACAGCCAGATCCTTTTCATAGTACAATGTGAAAATACAGCTATTTCAAACGGGTTTGCCCGTCCCAGGCATGACATCTGAGTGTACAGAAAAATCTGCCATTTTTGTAGTACTGTAGAATTTTTTTGAGTGTCTATAACAATTTTTTGACACCATTTTGCTTCCCAAAAAATATTTAGCTGCTCAAAAAATATTTAGCTACAGCGCAGATATTTTACACTGGGTTTTGTCCACCACATGGATCGCATATCATTGAGCTCACAATTTTGCCATTCCAGGCCTACATAGACTTTTCTTTGTTGTGTCATAGCCTACTTATTGACACAATTTTGCTGGACAAAAAAAAAACACAGGGCAAATATTTGAAAGTGGGCTGTCTTCATCAGAAGCCTAATCTATCTGTGGGATACAAACTGTGGCATTTCAGGGCTACATTCCCCTTTTTTTGCTGTGTCCTACCCTAGTGCAATAGACTATTTTGGGTTAAAAAATAAAAAAATCCATGCCACATATTGAACAGTCTGGTATCGAAGTTAGACGCCCAATCTTTCTGTGGGCTACAAATTGTGACATTTCAGACAACATTCCACTGTATTTACTGTCTGTTACCCTATTTGTATACACTATTTTGGGGTAAAAAAATTTAAAAATACAGGCCACATATTGAACAGTCTGGTATCGCCGTCAGACACCTGATTGATCTGTGGGCAACAAATTGTGGCATTTTAGGGCAACATTCTCCTTTTTTGCTATGTTTTACCCTATTTCTATACAATAAATTGATGACAAGCATAGTATATCATAGAGTGAAATAAAATCGAATAAATATAGAATATTTATCACTCATGATATATATGTAAACGGACCAATAAGGACCAACTGCAAAATTCTAAAGATGCAAGCAACCCCTCCCCACCAAAACAGTCATAAGGTCCAAAGTAATACAAAATTATTCTTTATTGATACAAAACATTGATAAACATAAGGTGCCAGGATGCACAATAAAAGCAGGAGCAACTGCAGATCACAGAGTTCCACCCGTGGCAAGCTGGGAGCCCCATGTGACTAACAAGCCAATATATAGCATGACATTTTACAATATGTAGCCCAATAACACAAATACATGACGCTCAGAGCATCCATAGTAAGGATAACATACATTAGAAGTAATGCGAGTGAAGTCAGGACAAAATGCAAGGAAATCATACCAGATAGTAGAGGCAGGGAAGTCACATGTGCCCACGCCAGCAACCCCGACGCGCGTTTCGGAGAGAAATCTCCTTCCACAGGGAGCGTGACCATACTAGACTATATGGGCATATATATACAATTAAAACCGGAAGTAAATAGTGCGCAGGTGCATGGTGTCGCTAGGAGACACGCAGCGCATAGCACACAACACTCCAGTGGTCAACGCCGAAAACACATGGGCCGCCATGTGATCCAGAGCAGGATGGCCGGAGGAAGTGTGTGACACGTGGGTCAGCAGCAAAACGCATGCGTAATGTAAAATAACAACCAAGTGGCCATATCAAGTGCTGACAGTAAAAGATAACCTTACATATCAACAGAGATAGCTGGCTATACAAGGTATAATGAAGAAATACTGCAAAAGCGCGTGACCGCATGAGGATGTTGAGCGCACAGCGCACCCTATACCGGACACTCGTACCAGAAACACACAAGCCCCATGTGATCTAGGACAGGCAACACGGCGGGGGCACATAATGCGCAAATCACAAATGCGGTACACGCGCAATGAATAGAATGTATGGTATGGTAATAGGTATGGAAGCAGCAAATGCCATATAAGTTAAAATGACAAATTAGAGAGTCAAAATAACATAAGCAAATGGAATATAGATCACAAGGGGGACAGAGAGAAGCCTACACATAGTCATATAAAGAGGAAAAATACAATCATGAAGCAAAAACCAAGCACATTTAAATACATAGATGGAAAAGCACATAGTCAGAGTACAGTACAGAATACAGTAGATGACAGTCAAAGTACAATAAAAGTCCAAATGCAAATACATATACACAAATGCAACTACAAAAACATATAAATCACAGTATATGTTCAAATCCAGTGGAAATAGCAAAAAACGCAGTCATAGTTGCATAGTCATATGAGATACAGTGACTATCCAAATGGAAAAAAAATTTAACAGAAAACTAAAGAAAAAATAGAAAATCAAAATAAAAAATAATAAAAATACAAATAAAAATAGAAAATAATAAGAATAATACATGTAGCTCCGGCTATGTACGAAACATGTAGAATGACTGGTACAATATAATAGCAATTACAATATAACTAGACATAAGTAAACCCTAGAGGCTGGCCAAAATGTACATTAGACCAAGAATCCAAGTCACATATAAATAATATACACTATGTAAATAACATATGTTGGGTCCACTTGATCTCCCGGTAGCTCAAATAATGGCAAGCAGCGTCGACAAAAGAAAAATGCCCAGAAAGAACATAACTAGAAAAACAAAACAGTATAAAACAATTAAAAACAAATGAATGAAACAAAGCAACCACAGCAGGATGCACAGCTTAGGGCAATCACAAAAATGGTACGAAAGAGATGTTCTCATTTAAACCAAGAGGCTGGACAGTCTGTAGTGTCCATATACACCGTGTCTCCATCTGTCCTAGACGTTTGGTAAGATTACCACCCCTAATATTCACATTAAGAACATCAATACCTCGCACCCTCAGGAGTGTCCCATCACAATTGTGGTGAGCCTTAAAGTGTCAAGGTATTGTTTTAAGCGACAAGATGTCCGTACTGGCAGCCGCCTCCAATATTCCCAGCACATGTTCCCTTGTGCGAACTTTTAACTGGCGTGTGGTCATCCCCACATAGATCGATCCGCAGGGACAGGTGGCATAATAAATACACTACGAGATACGTTGTTTGAAGTTAAATATCTTACTTCCGTCCGAACTGGTAAATGAGTTGCATCGATCTATGGTGGGGCAGGCCACACACCTTCCACATGGGACACAGCCGCCCCGAGTAGGAATAGCATCAAGAAACGTAGTTGGTTGCTGACCAATGTAATGACTCCGGGTCAAGTGATTCCGGAGGTTTCTTGCCCTCCGAAAGGTGATTGAGGGTTTTTTGGCAAGAATTTATGAATCTCAAATTATCTTTGGACTTCGTTGAAGAAGCAGTCTTATAGAGAAGATGGTCATGAGAGGCATATTTTGCCCTGTGATATGCCTTTTTGATAAGGCGTTTACTGTACCCACGTGCCGAAAAATGTGCCTTGATTTCCTCTGCTCGTAATTCAAAATCGGAGTTGGTCGAACAAAGGCGGCATAACCTAAGAAATTGTCCCACTGGTACAGATTTAATCATGTGATAGGGATGAGGCGTGAAGCAACGTGTTATTTGCTGTAGATTTTCTAAAAATATCCATCTGAATATTGCCACCAGAGTCCCTCTTAAAGGTGACATCAAGGAAGTCGATACTGTCCGGGCTCCACACGAAAGTCAAATGTATATTGCGGTCATTGCTGTTCAGGGTGGATATGAATTGCTGAAGGTCAATGGATGTGCCCTGCCAGACGAAGAAGACGTCATCAATGTACCAGGTCCATAAAGGGACATGGTCCATTAATCCCTGTTCATCCGACAGGAAGAGGTCTCTCTCCCACAGCCCCAGGAACACACAGGCATACGAAGGCGCAAAAGCCGCTCCCATGGCTGTACCCTGGAGCTGTAGGTAGAAAGACCCCTTGAACACAAAAAAATTGTGAGTGAGGGTAGACTCAAGAAGTTCCATCAGAAGTTCTCTCATGCCGATTGAAAGGGGTGAAAGCCCAAGAAAAAAATCTCACGGCCGCCTTGCCGTCCGGATGTTTAATATTAGTGTACAGAGATTCAACATCTGCCGAAATCAGGAGAGCTCCCTCATCTAAACACAAACCATCGACTATTACCAAATGGGAGGAGGCGTGTAACACGTGCTCATTGACCATGATGCAGCTTTTGATTATTAAACAACTAGAGATGAGCGACTTTGCCTCCGGGAGGGTCGAGTCGGGTTTTGGACCACCCGACTTTATCAAAAGTCGAGTCGAACGAAATCGGCCGACTATCGGAAAAAGTCGGAGTTCCGAGTAAACCCGACCCCAATGCAAGTCAATGGGAATAAAAGTTGGCAGTGAGTGGAGGACAGTAAACACACCTACAGTGCCCACTTCAATGCCAACAACATCAAATCTTATTACTTAAACTTGTCCACCTTAGTTTACTTTATAAAATAGTAACGCATTGAAAACTGGTGGCTATTTGGCTAAAGTTGTGGGGGGGCAGGGCTGGCTCCAGGTTTTCGTGGGTCCCGGGCGAAAAAGTCTCAGTGGGCCCCTTTAACACATACCATAATTCATGATGCTCCGATACGGCAGAGAAATATAGGTATAGTGCAATGCCAAATACTTCACTTCTTACATTACATGAGTGATATCTATTGTAAATTCTACAATAGCTCAAAAACCGGACAGTATAGTCCTCCATACAGTATTATGGGCACCACATAGTGCGCCATACAGAATAATGACCCCCATATATTGCTCTATACAGAATAATGAGCCCCATATATTGCTCCATACAGAATAATGAGTCCCATATATGATGCTCCATACAGAATAATGGGCCCAATATAATGCTTCATACAGTATAATAAGCCACATATATTGCTCCATACAGAAAAATGAGCCCCATATATTGCTCTATACATAATTGGTCCCATATAATGTTCCATACAGTATATGATGAGCTCCACATAATGCTCCAGTATATGATGGTCCCCATATAATGTGCCATACAGTATAAGACGGTCCCCATAGAGTAGAATGAGCCCCACATATTGCTCCATACAGTATAATGAGTTGCATATAAAGCTCCATACAGTATATGATGGGCCCCATATATTACTCCATACAGAATGGGCTCCATATAAAGCTCCATACAGAATAGGCCACATATGTGCTCCATATGATGCTCCATATATAAAGGGCCCTATATGATGCCCCATAAATAATGAACCCCATATGATGCTCTAGTATATGATGGTCCCCATATATAATGCTCCATATATAATGTGCTCCATGTGATGCTCCATATATAATGTGCCCCATATAATGCGCCATATATAATGGGTCCCATATGATGCTCCAGTATATGATGTGCCCCATGGATGATGCTCCAGTGTATCATGGGCCTATATAATGCTCCATATATAATGGGCCCCATATGATGCTCCAGTATATAATGGGCCCCATATATGATGTTCCAGTGTATAATGGGCCCCATATATGATGCTCCAGTGTATAATGGGCCCCATATACGATGCTCCAGTGTATAATGGGCCCTATCTATGATGCTCAAGTGTATGATGGGCCCCATATATAATTCTTCAGTGTATAATGCTCCCAATATATTGCTCCAGACATTAAAAAAAATGAAATACCTCTCCTCGCTGAGCACTGCTCTACTCTGGACTCCTCAGCGTCTTCATCTTCCAGCTCTCTGCACTGTGACTGTTCAGGCAGAGGGCGCACAGACGTGATGTCATCGCGCTCTCTGACCTGAATGTCACTGTCAGGAAACGCGGAAGACATCACAGCGGTGGAGCAGGGAGAGGTAAGTATTGCAAGTGCTGGGGCCCTGAGCAAGCAGGGGGGGCCCACTCATGGGCGCCTGCACTGGCACAGGGCCCCTCATAGTACACCGGTGTGTCTGACGGCGAGTGGGCCCCCCACCTGCTCAGGGCCCTGGCACTTGCCCGGGTGCGCCAAGTGCTGACGCCGGCCCTGGGGGGGTACAGCCCAGTTAGGGAGGTGGAAAAACTTGCATATGTTGAGGTGAAGGTTGGACATTCAGCAGCTGCAAATGGAGGAATTGGAAAAGTCGGAGGAAGAGGAGGACAAAGCAAGCCATTTTGCTGGCAACCTTTGTGTCATCAGGGGAAGGTGGTACAAAATCCTTTGAAACCCAGGCATGGTTCATTTTAATGAAGGTGAGATCACCTACATTTTGGGTCGACAGCCAGGTCCTTCTTGTTTCTGTCAGGATTGATCCAGCAGCACTGAAGACTCTTTCTGATAGCACACTACCAGCAGGGCAAGCGAGCTCCTGTAAGGCATATTGTGCCAATTCAGGCCAGGTATCCAGTTTACAGGCCCAACAGTCAAAGGGAATGAACTGTGAGGGAGAACATTGATAGGGGAGGAGAGGTAATTTTGAACCATAGTTGACACCTGCTGTCTCCTGTCTGTTGCAATAGATTCAGTATTACCAGTCGTGTGATCGGTACTCGAGAAATCAGTCCACAACATGGTCATGAAACCCCTGTCTCCAACGCCACTTCGGCTGTGTGCACCACGAACACTCTTCCATGTTGCCCAGTACGGCTCGTGGTAGAACCTGCACCCCTGCTGTGTGCTGGGAATGCCTCTAACAAACGGTTTACCAGAGTTGCTTGTTTGTTCGCCAATATTAGCTCTAGGTTCTCCTGTGGCATGATGTTCTGTAATTTGCCTTTATAGCGTGGATTGAGGATACTGGCCAACCAGTAGTCGTCATCCTTCATAATTTTATCAATGCGGGGGGTCCCTTTTTAGGATCCGCAAGAGATAATCACACATGTGGGCCAATGTTCCAGGTGTCAATGATGCACTGCCAGTGGTGGGTGGAGGAGCACTTTCTGCCAAATCCACATCCCTCCAGTCACGCACAAACCCTGTACCTGACGTTGGCAAGCCAACATTTTCTCTTGCCCCCTGTCCTCCTCCACAAAATAATCATCCCCCTCATCCTCCTCCTCCTCCTCTTCTTCCTTCACTTCATCCAGGACAGTTCCCTGAGCCGACAATGCCTGACTGTCATCAAGGCTTCCCTCCTCCTCCTCCTCCTACTCTGCTGCAGACGCCTGATCCTTAATGTGCGTCAAAGTTTGCATGAGCAGACGCATAAGTGGAATGCTCATGCTTATGATGGCGTCGTCTGCACTTACCAGCCGTGTGCATTCCTCAAAACACTGAAGGACTTTACAGAGGTCTTTCAGCTTTGACCACTGCACACCTGACAACTCGATGTCTGCCCTCAAACTGCCTGCCCCTGTATCCTCACACAAATGCATTACAGCCTGCCTCTGTTCGCACAGCCTCTCAACCATGTGCATGATGGAGTTCCACCTTGTTGCAACGTCTATGATTAGGCGGTGCTTGGGGAGGTGGAGCGATCGCTGCAGCCTCTGCATACGACTGGAGTCTACGGTCGAGCGACGTATGTGCGAGCACAGTATTCGCACATTATGGAGCAGAGCTGGTAACTCCGGATAATTAATTATGAAGCACTGCAACACCAGGTTCAAGGTGTGAGCCAGGCAAAGTATGTGTCTGAGTTTTACCAGGGCTATGGCCGCCACAAAATTACATCCGTTATCACTGACTACCTTACCTGGCTCAAGATGTAGACTGCCCAGCCATGACTCAGTTTCTCGCTGCAAGTTGTCAGCCAGTACCTCCGCGGTGTGTCTGTTGTCGCCCAAAGACATCATCTTTAAAACAGACTGCTGACGCTTACCACTAGCTGTTCGATAGTGGGACACCTCGTGTGCAACACTGGCAGCTGCGGATGGAGTGCTCGTGTGACTGCGCTCTGTCAACGAGCTTTCGCTTCTGGAGGAGGAGGAGCAGGAAGGTCGAACGCCTACAGCCAACTGTTGCCTATACCGTGGGCTAGGCAGCACTGTCCCACCGCTAATGTCCCATGTGGACCCTGCATCCACCACATTAACCCAATGCGCAGTGATGGTCACGTGACAACCCTGGCCATGCCTACTGGCCCCTGCATCTGTTGTGAGATGCACCTTTCCATTCACTGATTGTTTGAGTGCATGGATAATGCGGTATTTCACATGCAGGTGTAGGGCAGGGATGGCTTTTCTAGAAAAGAAGTGCCGACTGGGTAGGTCATAGTGTGGGACAGCAAAGGCCATGAGCTCTCGGAACGCTGCGCTTTCAACCAAACGGAAGGGCATCATCTCTAATGAGATAAGTTTGGCAATGTAGGCGTTCAAAGCCAGTGTACGCGGATGAGAGGATGAGTACTTTTTTGTCCTACTCAGAGTGTCTTCTAGTGTAGCTGGACTTGAGAGCTGCATATGGTGGAACTAGCGGTGGACATGGCGGACTGAGATGGGGTTGGTGAAAACACAAAAAAACACAGTAAAACCAAAAATACTCTGTTGCAAAAAGAATAATAGTAAACGGCAAGTGCCAGTAAAAAAAGTGGAAAAGCAAGGGTATTTGGTTAATACGTTTTTTGCAAAAAATGTATATTAAGCTGCTCTACCTAATCGTCAAGGTATACCTGTATTAGAGCAGTCCCTAACTAATGTATGTAGTCCCTATCTGATGTATTTAAAAACCTGGTCATATTTATAGTACCTGTATGAGCAGGATTCAGAAAGGTTAAGTCCCATGTGGACACAGCATAGAGCAGCTTATATGTGCAGGGCTCATAAGGGAGGGGTGGAAAACTCCCTACTCTTTTAGAAACAAGAAAACAAATGGTTAAATCAAAAACACATGATACCTGCACACAGGGAACAGGCCTGTAAAGACACTGTTCACACCACTAGAAATACTTTGTTGCAAAAAGAATAATAGTAAACGGCAAGTGCCAGTAAAAAAAGTGGAAAAGCAAGGGTATTTGGTTAATACGTTTTTTGCAAAAAATGTATATTAAGCTGCTCTACAAAATCGTCAAGGTATACCCGTATTAGAGCAGTCCCTTACTAATGCCTCCTAGGGCCTGTGCTCCTCTCAATTTATCTGTAGCCACTGTTATTTGTTCATTTGCTTTTTCCTGTTTTTTCAGTGGCTGCGGCTTTGTTTTGTTACACCAGATATCTGATTTAGGTGGTAGACATCGTGTGATCTCAGGTTTTTTGGCAATCAGAAGTGCTGGTATTTTTTAGGGTTTTTGTTGGATTGCAGTCAGAATTCTTTCCTGTACTTTTCTGTCTAGACAGATTGGGCCCCAACGTTTGCTAATTCTATTTTCTGTCTGTGTCCGTGCTATCTTCTTGTCTAACCGCCATTATATGTTTGGGGGCTTCCTATTTTCTTTGGGGATCTGCTCCGGGGCAGATAGCTTTCATCTTTCTGCCTTTAGGTGTAGTTATCTCTCAGGCTGTGATGAGGTGTCTAGGATCAACGTAGGAACGCTCCACGGCTACCTCTAGTTGTGTGGTTAGTTCAGGGTACTGCAATCCAATAGGTTCCAGCCTCTCTGGTGTATTGCCGTTTTTGCTTATTCTCCTCAGCTACCAAAACACAACACTCTGGTAAACCGTTTGTTAGAGGCATTCCCAGCACACAGCAGTGGTGCAGGTTCTACCACGAGCCGTACTGGGCAACATGGAAGAGTTGTTCGTGGTGCACACAGCTGAAGTGGCGTTGGAGACAGGGGTTTCATGACCATGTTGTGCTCTGACTTCTCGAGTACCTCTCACACGACTGGTAATACTGAATCGATTGCAACAGACAGGAGACAGCAGTTGTCAACTATGGTTCAAAATTACCTCTCCTCCCTATCAATGTTCTCCCTCACAGTTCATTCCCCTTTGACTGTTGGGCCTGTAAACTGGATACATGGCCTGAATTGGCACAATATGCCTTACAGGAGCTCGCTTACCCTGCTGGTAGTGTGCTATCAGAAAGAGTCTTCAGTGCTGCTGGATCAATCCTGACAGAAAGAAGGACCCGGCTGTTGACCCAAAATGTAGGTGATCTCACCTTCATTAAAATGAACCATGCCTGGGTTTCAAAGGATTTTGTACCACCTTCCCCTAATGACACATAGGTTGCCAGCAAAATGGCTTGCTTTGTCCTCCTCTTCCTCCGATTTCTCCAATACCTCCATTTGCAGCTGCTGAATGTCCAGCCTTCACCTCAACATATGCAAGTTTTTCCACCTCCCTAACTGGGCTGTACTCCCCCCAGGGCCGGCGTCAGCACTTGGCGCACCCGGGCAAGTGCCAGGGCCCTGAGCAAGTGGGGGGGCCCACTCGCTGTCAGACACACCGGTGTACTATGAGGGGCCCTTTGCCAGTGCCGGCGCCCACGAGTGGGCCACCCCTGCTTGCTCAGGGCCCCAGCACTTGCAATACTTACCTCTCCCTGCTCCACCGCTGTGATGTCTTCCGCGTTTCCTGACAGTGACATTCAGGTCAGAGAGCGCGATGATGTCACGTCTGTGTGCCCTCTGCCTGAACAGTCACAGTGCAGAGAGCTGGAAGATGAAGATGCTGAGGAGTCCAGAGTAGAGCAGTGCTCAGCGAGGAGAGGTATTTCATTTTTTTTAATGTTTGGAGCAATATATTGGGAGCATTATACACTGGAGAATTATATATGGGGCTCATCATACACTTGAGCATCATAGATAGGGGCCATTATAAACTGGAGCATCGTATACGGGGCCCATTATACACTGGAGCATCATATATGGGGCCCATGATACACTGGAGCATCATCCATGGGGCACATCATATACTGGAGCATCATTTGGGGCCCATTATATATGGCGCATCATATGGGGCACATTATATATGGAGCATCACATGGAGCACATTATATATGGAGCATTATATATGGGGACCATCATATACTAGAGCATCATATGGGGTTCATTATTTATGGGGCATCATATAGGGCCCTTTATATATGGAGCATCATATGGAGCACATATGTGACCTATTCTGTATGGAGCATTATATGGAATCCATTCTGTATGGAGTAATATATGGGGCCCATCATATACTGTATGGAGCTTTATATGCGACTCATTATACTGTATGGAGCAATATGTGGGGCTCATTCTACTCTATGGGGACCTTCCTATACTGTATGGCACATTATATGGGGACCATCATATACTGGAGCATTATGTGGAGCTCATCATATACTGTATGGAACATTATATGGGACCAATTATGTATAGAGCAATATATGGGGCTCATTTTTCTGTATGGAGCAATATATGTGGCTTATTATACTGCATGAAGCATTATATTGGGCCCATTATTCTGTATGGAGCATCATATATGGGACTCATTATTCTGTATGGAGCAATATATGGGGCTCATTATTCTATATAGAGCAATATATGGGGCTCATTATTCTGTATGTCGCACTATGTGGTGCCCATAATAATGTACGGAGGACTATACTGTCCAGTTTTTGAGCTATTGTAGAATTTACAATAGATATCACTCATGTAATGTAAGAAGTGAAGTATTTGGCACTGCACTATACCTATATTTTTCTGCTGTATCGGAGCATCATGAATTGTGGTATGTGTTAAAGGGGCCCACTGAGACTCTTTCGCCCGGGGCCCACGAAAACCTGGAGCCAGCCCTGCCCCCCCACAACTTTAGCCAAATAACCACCAGTTTTCATTGCGTTATTATTATTATAAAGTAAATTAAGGTTGACAAGTTTAAGTAATAAGATTTGATGTTGTTGGCATTGAAGTGGGCACTGTAGGTGTGTTTACTGTCCTCCACTCACTGCCAACTTTTATTCCCCATTGACTTGCATTGGGGTCGGGTCGGGTTTACTCGGAACTCCGACTTTTTTCGATAGTCGGCCGATTTCATTCGACTCGACTTTTGATAAAGTCGAGTGGTCCAAAACCCGACTCAACCCTCCTGGAGGCAAAGTCGCTCATCTCTAGTTGTGATTAATCAAAAGCTGCATCTGGGTCAACGAGCACGTGTTACACGCCTCCTCCCATTTGTTAATAGTCGATGGTATGTGTTTAGATGAGGGAGCTCTCCTGGTTTCAGCAGACGTTGAATCTCTGTACACTAATATTAAACGTCCGGACGGCATGGCGGCCGTGAGATTTTTTCTTGGGCTTTCACCCCTTTCAATCGGCATGAGAGAACTTCTGATGGAACTTCTTGAGTCTACCCTCACTCACAATTTTTTTGTGTTCAAGGGGTCTTTCTACCTACAGCTCCAGGGTACAGTCATGGGAGCGGCCTTTGAGCCTTCGTATGCCTGTCTCTTCCTGGGGCTGTGGGAGAGAGACCTCTTCCTGTCGGACGAACAGGGATTAATGGGCCATGTCCCTTTGTGGACCTGGTACATTGATGACATCTTCTTTGTCTAGCAGGGCACATCCATTGACCTTCAGCATTTCATATCCACCCTGAACAGCAATGACCGCAATATACATTTGACTTTCGTGTGGAGCCCGGACAGTATCGACTTCCTTGATGTCACCCTTAAGAGGGACTCTGGTGGCAATATTCAGATGGATATTTTTAGAAAATCTACATTAAATAACTCGTTGATTCACGCCTCATCCTGCCACCCCTATCACATGATTAAATCTGTACCAGTAGGACAATTTCTTAGGTTACGACGGCTTTGTTCGACCAACTCCGATTTTGAATTACGAGCAGAGGAAATCAAGGCACACTTTTCGTCACGTGGGTACAGTAAACGCCTTATCAAAAAGGCATATCACAGGGCAAAATATGCCTCTCGTGACGATCTTCTCTATAAGACTGCTTCTTCAACGAAGTCCAAAGATAATTTGAGATTCATTACTTCGTACAATTTGCAGTCTGGTGGAATAGGATCGGCATTTGAAGAGGCATCGCCCATTCTCGTTGTCGATCCCGTTATTAATAAATTCTTGCCAAAAAAAACCTCAATCACCTTTCGGAGGGCAAGAAACCTCCGGGATCACTTGACCCGGAGTCATTACATTGGTCAGCAACCAACTACATTTCTTGACGCTATCCCTACTCATGGCGGCTGTGTCCTGTGTGGGAGGTGTGTGGCCTGCCCCAACATAGATTGATGCAACTCATTTACCAGTTCAGACGGAAGTAAGATATTTAACATCAAACATCATATCTCTTGCACTCCGAGATACGTTATTTATTATGATACCTGTCCCTGCGGATCGATCTATCTGGGGATGACCACATGCCAGTTAAAAGTTCGCACAAGGGAACATGTGCTTGGAATATTAGCGGCGGCTTCCAGTACGGACATCTTGTCCCTTAAAACAATACCTTGACACTTTAAGGCTCACCACAATTGTGATGGGACACTCCTGAGGGTGCGAGGTATTGATGTTCTTAATGTGAATATTAGGGGTGGTAATCTTACCAAACGTCTAGGACAGATGGACACTACGGACTGTCCAGCCTCTTGGTTTAAATGAGAACATCTCTTTCGTACCATTTTTGTGATTGCCCTAAGCCGTGCATCCTGCTGTGGTTGCTTTGTTTCATTCATTTGCTTTTAATTGTTTTTATATTGTTTTCTTTTTCTAGTTATTTTCTTTCTGGCATTCTTCATTTGTGGACACTGCTTGCTATAATTTGAGCTACCAGGAGATCAAGTGGACCCAACATATGTTATTTACAGTGTATATTATTTATATGTGACTTGGATTGTTGGTCTAATGTACATTTTGGCCAGCCTCTAGGGTTTACTTATGTCTAGTTATATTGTAATTGCTATTATATTGTACCAGTCATTCTACATGCTTTGTACATTGCCGGAGCTACATGTATTATTCTTATTACCGTATATACTCGTGCATAAGCCGAGATTTTCAGCACCTTTTTTTGTGCTCAAAATGCCCCCTCGGCTTATACCCGAGTCATTGGGCAGAAACCAGCGGGGAGGGGGTGCCGCGGCAGGAGCCGGTGGCTGGGACATCATAGGAGCACGGAGCAGGATGGGGGGAGGATGGAGAGCACAGAGGAGCACAGAGCAGGACGGGGGGAGAATGGAGGGCACAGAGGAGCACGGAGCAGGACGGGGGAGGATGAAGAGCACAGAGGAGCACCGAGCAGGATGGGGGAGGATGGAGGGCACAGAGGAGCACAGAGCAGTACGGGGGGGGTGGAGAGCACAGAGGAGCATGGAGCAGGACGTGGGGGAGGATGGAGAGCACAGAGGAGCACGGAGCAGGACGGGGGGAGGATGGAGGGCACAGAGGAGCACAGAGCAGGACGGGGGAGGATGAAGAGCACAGAAGAGCATGGAGCAGGACGGGGGGCACAGGAGGACGGAGCAGGAAGGGGGGAGCACAGAGGAGGATGGAGCAGGAGGGGGAAGCACAGAGGAGGACAGAGCAGGACAGGGGGAGGATGGAGAGCACAGAGGAGCATGGAGCAGGACGTGGGGGAGGATGGAGAGCACAGAGGAGCATGGAGCAGGACGGGGGGAGGATGGAGGGCACAGAGGAGCACAGAGCAAGACGGGGGAGGATGAAGAGCACAGAGGAGCATGGAGCAGGACAGGGGGAGGATGGAGGGCACAGAGGAGCATGGAGCAGGACAGGGGGAGGATGGAGGGCACAGAGGAGCACGGAGCAGGACGGGGGGAAGATGGAGGGCACAGAGGAGCATGGAGCAGGATGGGGAGGATGGAGGGCACAGAGGAGCACGGAGCAGGATGGGGGGAGGATGGAGAGCACAGAGGAGCACAGAGCAGGACGGGGGAGGATGAAGAGCACAGAGGAGCATGGAGCAGGACGGGGGAGGATGGAGGGCACAGAGGAGCATGGAGCAGGACAGGGGGAGGATGGACGGCACAAAGGAGCACGGAGCAGGACGGGGGGAGGATGGAGGGCACAGAGGAGCACGGAGCAGGATGGGGGGAGGATGGAGGGCACAGACGAGCACGGAGCAGGATGGGGGGAGGATGGAGAGCACAGAGGAGCACAGAGCAGGACGGGGGGAGAATGGAGGGCACAGAGGAGCACGGAGCAGGACGGGGGAGGATGAAGAGCACAGAGGAGCAGCGAGCAGGATGGGGGGAGGATGGAGGGCACAGAGGAGCACAGAGCAGGACGGGGGGGGATGGAGAGCACAGAGGAGCATGGAGCAGGACGTGGGGGAGGATGGAGAGCACAGAGGAGCACGGAGCAGGACGGGGGGAGGATGGAGGGCACAGAGGAGCACAGAGCAGGACGGGGGAGGATGAAGAGCACAGAGGAGCATGGAGCAGGATGGGGTGGCACAGGAGGACGGAGCAGGAAGGGGGGAGAACAGAGGAGGATGGAGCAGGAGGGGGAAGCACAGAGGAGGACAGAGCAGGAAGGGGGGAGCCCAGCGGAGGACGGAGCAGGAGGGGGGAGCACAGAGGAGAATGGGGAGCACAGAACTGGATGGGGGAGCACGGAGCAGGACGGGGGAGCACAGAGCAGGACGGCGGTTTATACTCTCGGCTTATACTCGAGTCAATAAGCTTACCCTGTTTTCCATGGCAAAATTAGGGCCTCGGCTTATACTCAGGTCGGCTTATACTCGAGTATATACGGTATTTTCTATTTTTATTTGTATTTTTATTATTTTTTATTTTGATTTTCTACTTTTTCTTTCGTTTTTTTTCTTTAATTTTTTTTCCGTTTGGATCTTCACTGTATCTCATATGACTATGCAACTATGATTGTGTTTTTTGCTATTTCCACTGGATTTGAACATATACCGTGATTTATATGATTTTGTAGTTGAATTTGTGTATTTGTATTTGCATTTGTACTTTTATTGTACTTTGACTGTCATCTACTGTATTCTGTACTGTACCCTGACTATGTGATTTTCCATCTATGTATTGGAATGGGCTTGGTTTTTGCTTCATGATTGTATTTTTCCTCTTTATATGACTATGTGTAGGCTTCTCTCCATCCCCCTTGTGTTCTATATTCCATTTGCTTACGTTATTTTGACTCTCTAATTTTGTCATTTTAACTTATATGGCATTTGCTGCTTCCATACCTTCTATTCATTGCATGTGTACCGCGTTTGTGATTTGCGCATTATGTGCCCCCGCCGTGTTACCCGTCCTAGATCACATGTGTTTCTGGTACGAGTGTCTGGTATAGGGTGTGCTGTGCGCTCAACATCCTTATGCTGTCACGAGCTAGTGCGGTATTTATTCATTATACCTTGTATAGCCAGTAGAGTTGAGCATTCCGATACCGCAAGTATCGGGTATCGGCCGATATTCGCTGTATCGGAATTCCGATACTTAGTTCCGATATTTTCCATATATCGTATACCGGAATCGGAAGTTCCCATAATTCTTTGAGAGGCAATGTGATTTTAGTCAGCCAATGAGGAATCCTAAGAAGTGTGGGCACATCCTGTAATGCTGCGGTCATGTTAACTAATGGCATGGCTGTGATTGGATGCTGAAATGATGTCAGAATGCACTATAAAAGGCGCCGCCGCCATTTTAGCGTCACTGTGCTGTGAATTCAGTTAGGGACAGAACGCTGCTCTGCTGACTCTGAGGGACAGTTAGAGATTGCGATTTTGTGTACTGTGCTTTAGGCAGGCTAGTTTACCAACCGCTGTGTAAAGCTTCCTTTTCCTTGCAGTGTTGTTTTAACAGCTCTGTGCAAGGTGTGTGTGTGAGAGTGCAGGTGACGCTGCAGTTTGCTCTGCATCCAACGCTGTTTGTAGGCATCTGCACGTGTCACTCACAGACTCTTTTTTTTTTCTTTAGTGTAATTCTTGCTGCCCCATTCAATAGAAATTATAGTGTGACGCGCTTCCATCCGTATACAATACATTGGTTGCAAACACTATAGAAGTACAGAAAGGAGCCTTTCAGAGATAGTGAACAGTTGTGTGCAGTGTTCACTCTAGTCTGTGAGGATTTTTTTTTTTCAGTGCAGATCACGCTCCAGTTAGTTCTTCAACCACTGCTGCTTGTACTCTGCTGAGCGTGTCTCACTGCCTCATTCTTGACATTTTTTCTCTAATTGGTGCTGCTCCTTCTATTTAAAAAAAATCAATCTATTAGTGTGACGTGCTTCCATCCGTATCCAATACATTGGTTGCAAACAATATAGAAGTACACAAACGGCCTTTCAGAGATATGAACAGTTGTGTGCAGTGTTTCACTGCTAGTCATGAGGTTTTTTTTTTGGAGTGCAGATCCGCTCCAGTTATTCTTCAACCACTGCTGCTTGTACTCTGCTGAGCGTGTCTCACTGCCTCATCCTTTGACATTTTTCTCTAATTGGTGCTGCTCATTCTATTTCAAATAAAATTCAAATCTATTAGTTTTGACGTGCTTCCATCCGTATCCAATACATTGGTTGCAAACAATATAGAAGTACACAAACGGCCTTTCACAGCTACTGAACAGTTGTGTGCAGTGTTTACTGTAGTCAGAGGTTTTCATTTTTGGAGTGCAATCCCGCTCCAGTTAGTTCTTCAACCACTGCTGCTTGTACTCGCTGAGCGTGTCTCACTGCCTCATCCTTGACATTTTTCTCTTATTTGGTGTGCGTATTTATTTCAATATTAACTTGTATAGCAGTTAGGTTGCATCCGATACCAATATATGGGTTGCCATATTGCTGTATCGAAATTCCTTTACATATCCGATATTTTCATTATGTTACCGAATCGGAAGTTTCCATTTCTTTGGAGTGCAATGATTTCTCAGCCTGCGGGATCTAGAATTCTCAACCACTTGCTGCTTGTAACTATGCTGAGGGCGTGATTGATGCCTGAATTGTCAATTGTCCTTAAAGGGCTGCTGCCATTCTATTTCAATTGCTTGAAATTCATTGGGGAGACGTGCTCTCATCACGTATAAGATTCATTGGTTAACTCATAGGCGGGTAGTTACCAAACGTGGGCCTTTTCCTTGCAGTGTTGTTTTACAGCTTGTGCAAGGTTTGTTTGGAGTGCAGGTGACGCTGCAGTTTCTCTGCATCCAACGCTGTTTGTAGCATCTGCACGTGTCACTCCAGCTCTTTTTTTTTTTTTAGTGTAATTCTTCTGCCCCATTCAATAGAAATTATAGTGTGAGCGCTTCCATCCGTATACAATACATTGGTTGCAAACATATAGAAGTACAAAAGGGCCTTTCAGAGATAGTGAACAGTTGTGTGCAGTGTTCACTTAGTCTTGAGGTTTTTTTTTTTCAGTGCAGATCACGCTCCAGTTATTCTTCAACCACTGCTGCTTGTACTCTGCTGAGCGTGTCTCACTGCCTCATTCTTGACATTTTTCTCTAATTGGTGCTGCTCCATTCTATTTAAAAAAAATCTAATCTATTAGTGTGACGTGCCTCCATCCGTATCCAATACATTGGTTGCAAACACTATAGAAGTACACAAAGGAGCCTTTCAAGATATGAACAGTTGTGTGCAGTGTTACTCTAGTCTGTGAGGTTTTTTTTTTGAGTGCAGATCACGCTCCAGTTAGTTCTTAACCACTGCTGCTTGTACTATGCTGAGCGTGTGTCACTGCCTAATCCTTGACATTTTTCTCTAATTGTGCTGCTCATTCTATTTAAAAAATCAAATCTATTAGTGTGACGTGCTTCCATCCGTATCCAATACATTGGTTGCAAACAATATAGAAGTACACAAACGGGCCTTTCACAGCTACTGAACAGTTGTGTGCAGTGTTTACTGTAGTCAGAGGTTTTCATTTTTGGAGTGCACATCCCGCTCCAGTTAGTTCTTCAACCACTGCTGCTTGTACTCTGCTGAGCGTGTCTCACTGCCTCATCCTTGACATTTTTCTCTAATTGGTGCTGCTACATTCTATTTCAAATAATTCAAATCTATTAGTGTGACGTGCTTCCATCCGTATCCAATACATTGGTTGCAAACAATATAGAAGTACGCAAACGGGCCTTTCACAGCTACTGAACAGTTGTGTGCAGTGTTTACTGTAGTCAGAGGTTTTCATTTTTGGAGTGCAGATCCCGCTCCAGTTAGTTCTTCAACCACTGCTGCTTGTACTCTGCTGAGCGTGTCTCACTGCCTCATCCTTGACATTTTTCTCTAATTGTTGCTGCTACATTCTATTTCAAATAATTCAATCTATTAGTGTGACGTGCTTCCATCCGTATCCAATACATTGGTTGCAAACATATAGAAGTTCACAAACGGGCCTTTCACAGCTACTGAACAGTTGTGTGCAGTGTTTACTGTAGTCAGAGGTTTTCATTTTTGGAGTGCAGATCCCGCTCCAGTTATTTCTTCAACCACTGCTGCTTGTACTCTGCTGAGCGTGTCTCACTGCTCATCCTTGACATTTTTCTCTAATTGGTGCTGCTCCATTCTATTTAAAAAAATCAATCTATTAGTGTGACGTGCTTCCATCCGTATCCATACATTGGTTGCAAACAATATAGAAGTACACAAACGGGCCTTTCACAGCTACTGAACAGTTGTGTGCAGTGTTTACTGTAGTCAGAGGTTTTCATTTTTGGAGTGCAGATCCCGCTCCAGTTATTTCTTCAACCACTGCTGCTTGTACTCTGCTGAGCGTGTCTCGCTGCCTCATCCTTTACATTTTTCTCTAATTGTTGCTGCTACATTCTATTTCAAATAATTCAAATCTATTAGTGTTACGTGCTTCCATCCGTATCCAATACATTGGTTGCAAACAATATAGAAGTACGCAAACGGGCCTTTCACAGCTACTGAACAGTTGTGTGCAGTGTTTACTGTAGTCAGAGGTTTTCATTTTTGGAGTGCAGATCCCGCTCCAGTTAGTTCTTCAACCACTGCTGCTTGTACTCTGCTGAGCGTGTCTCACTGCCTCATCCTTGACATTTTTCTCTAATTGGTGCTGATACATTCTATTTCAAATAATTCAAATCTATTAGTGTGACGTGCTTCCATCCGTATCCAATACATTGGTTGCAAACAATATAGAAGTACGCAAACGGGCCTTTCACAGCTACTGAACAGTTGTGTGCAGTGTTTACTGTAGTCAGAGGTTTTCATTTTTGGAGTGCAGATCCCGCTCCAGTTAGTTTTCAACCACTGCTGCTTGTACTCTGCTGAGCGTGTCTCACTGCCTCATCCTTGACATTTTTCTCTAATTGGTGCTGCTCCATTCTATTTAAAAAAAATCAAATCTATTAGTGTGACGTGCTTCCATCCGTATCCAATACATTGGTTGCAAACAATATAGAAGTACACAAACGGGCCTTTCACAGCTACTGAACAGTTGTGTGCAGTGTTTACTGTAGTCAGAGGTTTTCATTTTTGGAGTGCAGATCCCGCTCCAGTTATTTCTTCAACCACTGCTGCTTGTACTCTGCTGAGCGTGTCTCGCTGCCTCATCCTTTACATTTTTCTCTAATTGTTGCTGCTACATTCTATTTCAAATAATTCAAATCTATTAGTGTGACGTGCTTCCATCCGTATCCAATACATTGGTTGCAAACAATATAGAAATACACAAACGGGCCTTTCACAGCTACTGAACAGTTGTGTGCAGTGTTTACTGTAGTCAGAGGTTTTCATTTTTGGAGTGCAGATCCCGCTCCAGTTATTTCTTCAACCACTGCTGCTTGTACTCTGCTGAGCGTGTCTCACTGCCTCATCCTTGACATTTTTCTCTAATTGTTGCTGCTACATTCTATTTCAAATAATTCAAATCTATTAGTGTGACGTGCTTCCATCCGTATCCAATACATTGGTTGCAAACAATATAGAAGTACGCAAACGGGCCTTTCACAGCTACTGAACAGTTGTGTGCAGTGTTTACTGTAGTCAGAGGTTTTCATTTTTGGAGTGCAGATCCCGCTCCAGTTACGGTAGTTCTTCAACCACTGCTGCTTGTACTCTGCTGAGCGTGTCTCACTGCCTCATCCTTGACATTTTTCTCTAATTGGTGCTGCTCCATTCTATTTAAAAAAAATGAAATCTATTAGTGTGACATGCTTCCATCCGTATCAAATACATTGGTTGCAAACAATATAGAAGTACACAAACGGGCCTTTCACAGCTACTGAACAGTTGTGTGCAGTGTTTACTGTAGTCAGAGGTTTTCATTTTTGGAGTGCACATCCCGCTCCAGTTAGTTCTTCAACCCTTCTGCTTGTACTCTGCTGAGTGTGTCTCACTGCCTCATCCTTGACATTTTTCTCTAATTGTTGCTGCTCCATTCTATTTCAAATAACTCAAATCTATTAGTGTGATGCGCTTCCATCCGTATTTAATACATTGGTTGCAAACAGCCTTTTTGTTAAGGTACAGTATTATATCGACATTGTACAGGTGTCGCTATTCAGTCTGATAACTAGATATCATTCACCTTTTCTATCAGTTGTCGTTGTTTCAGCAAAACTTGCAGGTATATATTTAGCTATTGTGACTATGCACTATTGACTTTAATAAGGTAATGCATGAGTTTTGTTACCGATTCTCATTTTTACATGATGGACCTTTATGATATGGGTTGTTAAATTTGTAATTAAATATGTATTTTTTGAAATGACACAAATATAAGTAATGTTGAAGAGGACTAGTCCTACATCCATTGTTTGCACAATATTACAGGTGTACATCACGTCCCTTAATCAACAATGGATTATTAAATTTACTTGTATGCTTTTATATAAAAGCCAAGAACACTGAAGGCTAACCTTCGCACTGCAGCTGTTGTCAAAGTTCAACCCACATTATGCACTTCCAACATTGCAGCATTTGAGGCATGATGTGAGTTGGATTTGTCTAAGTTATGGAGTGACAAGGTTCACCATCAGTACCCTATAGCATAAGTAGGCTTTTGTGTTAGCATTTGTGTTCGACATGTGGATATCTGCAGTAATATGTCACAATTATTTTGTTACAGATTTGTGACAAAGACTAATAATTTTATGGTTTTAAAGGTGACGTTTCACTTGTTTACAGCTTAGAAATAAGGGTGTAGCCTCTTATCTATGTGTAGCAGTAGCCACTTTAACATGTCATGTTTTTTTCAACATGTGTAGCTACCTAGCAGTAATTTTTGCCGGACACACAGCAGGGGAACAGCAGGCGTTACTGAACCCCACAAACACATCAGCGATTGTTTTGATCTGTGCATCCAACACTTCTGAGCAGCAACTGGCAGTGTTGTAGCCCAGGCAGTAGAGTTCAGGTGGTAGAAAGATGAACATAACAGGAGACATGGATAACGTTGCCAACCAGTTATTTAATCTGAAACCGGACAGGCAAATTCATGCGAGATCCATACCTTGTTCATTTTCAGAAAAGTAAGCCGGTCTACATTATCGGAGGATAGTCGCATGCTACGGTCTGTTAGTACACCACCTGCAGCACTAAAGAAGCGCTCCGACAATACACTGGCAGCAGGGCAAGCCAGCACCTCCAATGCATACTGGCTAAGCTCTGGCCATGTATCCAGCTTAGAGACCCAAAACTTGAATGGGGAAGAGCCATCTGGGAGTATACTGAGGCCAAGACATGTAGTCTGTCACCATCTTACGGAAACTTTGCCTCCTGCTGACTGGAGCCGTCTCGGATGGTGTAGACATTGGTGGCGCTGCCACAAAACTTAGCCACATTTGGAACATACTGGTCTTCCTGTTGTGAATGTGCTAGAAATGAATTCTGAGCAGAAGCTCCCTCTGGTGGTTACAAACAGTACTGAACTATCCAATGAAGATTGTGAAGATTGGAGATCAGGTGTTACTGACTGGTGTTATATAAGGGAGGTTCCCTCCCATCAGGGTTGACGGTGATCAATTGTTCTGGTCTCATCTTTGATTCCTGTACACTTTGTAGCTTGCTGTTTCGTGCCTTCATCTTTTTCTAACAGATAAGACATTTTCTTCTTTTTGTTTTTTGTGTTTTTTTTTTGGCATTTTGTCCTGCACTTCTGTGGGGGTCTGCTGGGTCCCCTTGGAGGGCTTGTGCTCCTCTCAGTTTAGTTCAGCCACTGTTGTTTGTTCATTTTCCTTTTCCACTTTTTCTGTAGTTGCTGTTTAGTTTTTGTTACACCAGAGAACTAATTTAGGTGCTAGAGGTTGTGTCATCTCAGGTATTTTTGTAATTAGTACAGTTGATACTTTTCAGTGTTTTTTGTGATTGCATAAAGTGCCCTTCCTATCCTTTTCTATTTATGAAGTTTGAGCCCCAACGTTTGCTCATACTATTTTCTGTCTGTGTCAGTATTTCTTCTTGTCTAACCGCCATTACATGTTTGGGGGCTTTCTATGTTCTTTGTGGATCTGCTCCGGGGCAGATAGCTTTCCTCTTTCTATCTTTAGGTGTAGTTAGCTTCTCAGGCTGTGACGAGGCGTCTAGGACCAACGTAGGTACGCTCCACGGCTGCCTTTAGTTGTGGTGGTTAGTCAGGGTACTGCAATCCCATAGATTCCAACCTCTCTGATGTATTGCCTTTTTTGCCTGCTCTCCTCAGCTACCAAATCATAACATCTTGCCCCGTGCAGAGGCGCTGCTTGTGCTCCCTCTTGTTGCAGAGCTGTCTCCACTGCCTCGAAGCACAGAGCTGCTTTGTAAAGCAGTAGTAGCAGCAGTGCTCTCGGCTGGAATGGAGAACATTATGGATTGCACCAGTGTGTCTTGGTACTCCCCATTTTACGCTCCCGGTTCAACGGTGTGATGAGGCTTTGTAAGTTGTCCCGGTAGCCAGGGTCTAGGAGGGTGGACACACAATAATCAGACGTGGTGAGAATGTGGGCGATGCGGCGGTCGTTTCTCAGGCACTGCAGCATGAAATCAACCATGTGCTGCAGACTCCCAACTGGCC
>JARQOD010006812.1:0-41354 GCA_033576555.1 Oophaga sylvatica | reverse complement strand
GGTGGGGAACCTCCGGCCGGCAGGCCACATGCAGATCCCCAGACTTCGCAATGCTCTGACGGCAGCTGTATCCTGCCAGCTGCCGGCCCTTTAACGCCCAAGTGCACGCAGGGTTTATTACAGAACGCTGCTTGCGCATGAATGATGACGTCACCGGGATGGGCCTGGTTAGCGCCAGGGTGGGCGGGGTTATCACCCAATGCTCGCCCGTCCTCCTGTCTCAGAAGTGGAGCTGCTGCCAGAGAGTCCAGAGCAATCTCTGTGCCGGCAGCTCAGTGCCTGTCTGCTGATGATTTCTGTGCCTGGTGATTGCTGTGACTTTCTGCTGGTGATCTGAGCCCTTCAGCTATGTGCCCCCCTGTGATCTCTGTGCCCCCCAGCCATGTGCCCCAATATAATCTCTGTGCCCCCAAATATATGCCCCCTGTGATCCCTGTGCCCTCAAGCTATGTGCCCCTGTTGTGAATACGCTGGAGGCGACTTTGGAGCTGGGGCTCCCTCCGGTGGTTGCTGAGGGTAATGAACCAATTGCTGAATGGCTTTCAGCTGGGTCCGAATGGTCTGATATAAGTGACCTGAACTCCCATCAGCCTTGCCGGTAATCAATTGTTCTTCCAGGTCTTGGTTGAAGCTCAGCTTGCTTTCCTGCTTTCATTCAGATAAGTGATTTGCTGTTTTTTTTCCTCTGGTTGGATTTTCCTTGCTGGTTTGCTGCCTTGCAGTAGACTTCAGCCTGGTCCCCTGTTGGGGCCTGGCGCTGCATATGTGCTCAGTTTGTGTTTGCACTTTTGCTCTGCTCCTGTGTCACTTTTTATTTGCTGTATTGCTGTGTGTTACACCAGAGATCTGATTTAGGTGGTAGAGATCGTGTGATCTCAGGTTTTTGTTAATCAGAAGTGTTGGTATTTTTGTCAGAGTTTTTTGGGTTGCTGTCAGAATTCTTTCCTATACTTTTCTATCTAGACAGAATTGGGCCCCAGCATTTGCTCAATCTATTTTCTGTCTGTGTTCGTATTTTCTTCTTGTCTAACCGCCATTACATGTTTGGGGGCTTCCTATTTCTTTGGGGGCTCTGCTACGGGTCAGTTAGCTTTCATCTTTCTGTCTTTAGGTGTAACTATCTCTCCGGCTGTGACGAGGAGTCTAGGATCACCGTAGGTACGCTCCACGGCTACTTCTAGTGTTGCGGTTAGTTTAAGGTTCTGCAACCCAGTAGTTTCCAGCCTCTCTGGTGTATTGCTACTTCGGCTATTTTTGCTATTTCTCCTCAGCTACCGAAACATAAAATGCCCCCTGTGATTTCTGTGCCCCAGCTATGTGCCCCACTGTGATCTCTGTTCCCCTGTGATCTCTCTGCCTCCCAGCTATATGCCCCCTGTAATTTCTTTGCCCACCAGGTATATGCCCTCCTGTGATCTCTGGGCCCCTAGGCTATATGCACCACTGTGATCTCTGTGGCTCAGAGCTTTCTGCTCATCTGTGATTTATGTGCCCCCCTGTGATCCCTGTGCCCACCTGCTATGTACCCCCTGTGATATTTGTGCTCCCATGTGATCTCTTTGCCCCTGTGATCTCTGTCCCCTCCAGCTATGTGTCCCCAGCTATGTGCCCCTCCTTGATCTCTGTACTCTCCAGCTATGTGCCCTCCTGTGATTTCTGTGCCACCCCATGATCTTCGTGCCCCCCAGTGATCTCTGTGCCCTCCACCTATGTGCCCCGTGTGTTTTTTGTGCTCCTCCTGTGATCTCTGTGCCCGCCGTGATCTTCGTGCCACCCCCTGGTGATCTCTGTGTCCCCCCCGGTAATCTATGAGCCCCATCCGGTGATCTATGTGCCTCCCTGGTGATGCCTGTCACCCCATTGCTGTATATCCCCCTTCCCCAAGTGCTGTATATCCCCCCAGGGCTGTATGTGCCCCAAGTGATATGTATATTCCCCTGTGCTGCATTTGCCCCAAAGCCACGCATGCACCACTCATTGGCTGAGCCACCCACTGGCTCAGCCAATGAGCGGTGTGCGATTCAAATCCCCCGCCCCACCGGCTGCTGGTCGGGAGGAGGGAAGTGTGTGGGAGGTGACTGTGTGCATGTATGTGTGTATGTGCGGTGTTCTGCTGGCCTGTGTGTGTGTGTCTGTATGTGTATGCAGGCATCGTCCGATGGGACTACAAGTCCCATCTGGCTATGCCTGCTACACTGACAGTGACACATTAGCCAATGATGGGACAATAGTAGTCCCATCATCCAGCTAATGTGTTGAATGTAAAAAAAACATACATTACATACACATAACATATAACATACAGTACATACACATAAGATACAACACATAACATAGAGTACATACTCACCAATCACCTAATCCCCGATGCCATCGATCTCCTGTAATAAAAATAAAATAATAAACCAACCTATACATCACCTTTCCGCCGTAATCCTGTTATTAACGAGTGTCCCACGATGATCTCCGGTGTAGAACACTGACATCGGGTGATGTCAGTGCTCTACACTGCCACCGCGATACACTGACAGCGGAGGTAATCCTCCACTGTGTGTATCCCTCTGCCGCCGGGAGAGAATGAGGTCACTTCTGTTCATTCTCTCACTGGCAATGCTGGGTGAGAAAATTCCCATGCAGCATTGCCATAAAGTGAGAAATGAACTCAGGTAACCTCAGTGATGCACTGCAGGAGCCATTGTCTCCTGTCAGTGCATCACTAGGAGGCCCTACAGAGCAGTGACATCATCTGATGTCAATGTTCTATAGGGGAAATCTTCGTGGGACATTTGTTATTAATTGGACTGCGTTGGACCGGAAGTATACGGTTGTTTTATTTTTTACTTTTTATTACAGGAGATCGAGGGTGTTGCTTGGATCTGGGCGTGCAATAAAGATATGAAAACCATGTTGTGTTTTATTTAATGAAAATACTTTTTTCATATGTGAGTGTTTTTTTTACCCTTTATTAATATAAGATTAATAATTGATAGGCATCTTATTGATGCATCTCCATTATTAACCGGGCTTAATGTCACCTTACAATAGCAAGGTGACATTAACCCCTTATTACCCCATATCCCACCGCTACACGGGAGTGGGAATAGAGGGGCTAAGTGCCGGAATTGGTGCATCGTACAGATACGCCAATTATGGGGCTGCTGTGTGCTGGTATTTTTAGCCAGGGGGGTGCGCCAATATCCATGGCCCCTTCCTAGGCTATGAATATAAGCCCGCAGCTGTCTGATTTGCCTTTCTGGCTATAAATTATTGGCGGATCCACATCATTTTTTTTTTAGGGTCCCCCTATTTTAATAGCCAGTAAAGGCTAGCTGCGGGTTGATATTCATAGCCTGGGAAGCTCCATGGGTATTAACCCTTTCCCTGGCTAGAAATATTGGCCTGAGCCGTCGGCTTTCCCCTTCTGGTGCAGAAAATTGGCGGGAGCCCATGCCATTTTTTTCACATTTTTTTTAAATTAACGCTATTGCGTAAAGATTTTGTGTGTGTGTGTGCCATTACCTATTTATGTACCATTCTATCTATTATCTACCCATCTATCTATCTATCTATCTATCTATCTATCTATCTATCTATCTATCTGTGTGTGTAATGTAGTGTGGGTTGGACAAATGTAAAAGAGTAGGTTGGACAAGAAATGACATCACAAACTTTTTTTGTTTTTAAATAACATATCTTTATTTAGCTTACAAAAACGCATACAAATCCGCATGAAAAAAAGCATAAATAACGCATCAAAAATGCATCAAAAAAGCACCTGCGTTTTCTGCCAAGAGGTCCTGCTTTTGTGCAGAAAATTCAGCAGTCAAATCTGCAACGTATGCATATACCCTCAAATCCCCGCCAAAACCGCGTGGCACCGCTCATTGGCTTAGTCGCCCCTGGCTGAGCCGCCAATGAGCGGTCCCGCGCGGCTTTGGTGGGGGATTTGAATCCCGCATCGCTCATTGGCTCAGCCGCCGGCAGCTCAGCCAATGAGCGGTGCCACGCGGGATTTAAATCCCCCGTCAAGGGTGGCGACCAATGAGCTGCTAGCGGTATTGGCGCCAGATTTGAATACCGCTAGCAGCTGATGTGATTGGTCACCCGCCGGGTTGCTGATCTATCAGCTGTTAGCAATATTGAATATCTTCCGGTGGTGTTAGCACTGCTAAGGATACGCAGATGTTCATTTCACCGCACTCCCGTTGCAATAGCATCGGGCCTATTTCTAGTCTTTTAATAATTGTCAAATAATTTATTCTGAGGCTCTCCTCTATGTGTCTTCTAGAGTGTATTGCAATCACTTCTAAATTTTGGCAGCCATTGAACTTAGTTCATATGCTTTATGAGTCTAGGAGTCCCACTTCCTAACAATTTTAACAGAATATGTATTAGGCCCTACTTTATGTCTAATACATGGTTTAATGGAGTCCCTCTTCCTTCTAATTTTTGGCGGCTCTTGCACTATCTGCATAGGCTTTGTGAGTTTCAGAGTCCCTCCTTCATAAATTAAACAGGATGTGTCTTACCATGTCACATACACCACATGCCCTGATAAGGTAGTAAAATGTTAAAACTACATTTACCGGTGAATGTTTTTTCACCATTGAAAGCAATGGGAAAATGCAAAAACGCAACAAAAATGCTATGTTTGAACATAGCCTATGGGATATAGGAAGCATTTTTATCTCCTTTTTAATTTGCCTTATACCGTATATACTCGTGTATAAGCCGAGATTTTCAGCCCTTTTTTCAGGGCTGAAAGTCCCCCTCTCGGCTTATACGCGAGTCATATACATGGGGGTCGGCGGGGGAGGGGGAGCGGGGGTGTCAGATCATACTTACCCCTCCGCCGGCGTGTCTCTGTAGCCCCCCCTGCTTCTCTGATGATCTCCGGCTCCTTCCTGCAGCGGTCACGTGGTACCGCTCATTAAAGTCATGAATATGCACATATTCATGACTTTAATGAGCGTACCACGTGACCGCTGTAGGAAGGAAGAGCTGCCGGAGATAGCAGGAGAAGAGGAGAGGCTGCAGAGACCGCGCAGGCGGAGGGGTGAGTATACCGATATTTACCTGTCCCCGTGCCACTGCTCCTCCCCTCTGTGTCCTCGCATCCTCTTGATGTTATGATCAGGCAAAGGGCGCGATGATGTTGTTAGTGTGCGCCACACCCTCTGCCTGAGCATTCACAGCCGAGGACCCGGAAGAAGGGAGCAGCTGTCACGCTGTCTAATGATATGAATACAATGTCAGTAAACTATTTATACAGGAACCACACTCTATACAACATATAGTTTAGCAACATCAGAATGTAAGTATAAAATAGATTTACCTGACACAATCTCTGCAGAACTTAGGGTTAATCTTGAGGACTTGATGTGCAGAAACGATATAGTTGAACTCAGGGTTAATCTTGAGGACTTGATGAGCTGTAACAGGAAAGAGGAGGACCGGGGTCTAACCTGACCCTACACTGGGGTCCTAACTAATCCCTTACCTTGGAGGTACTGATAATGGTTCAGAGGTCCAAGTCTCCAGCCTAACCCTGTCTCCTGTCAGACCCTGAACCCTGTAATCAGTCCTAAGAAGGATCCTGATTACCACCAAAGGGATATGGGCTGATCTCAGCTAAATACACAGATTAGACATATAAGACAGACAGGATAGCACTCACTTGCATACACACTCAAACACCGAAGGAACATAAATGGTCTGGGAAATAAACTCTAAGTAAGTTGAGCTTAAAACAGCTAAGGAGCTCTCAACTTAAGTCTATACAGATTCATTCCTATCTGTGGTCTGCATGAAGGATTTCACTGGCAACTCCCAAAGCAGACAACCAGGAATTTAAAGGAAACCAATCAACAAATAATCAATTGCAGCCGGGAGAAACTGCACCCAGTCCCAGCACCGAGCACAGACAGAATTAACTCCCTAGCTGCCAAACACAAAGAAACAGCAACTCAGCTGTGAGAAGTCAAAATGTGCAACCGCGACGATCTTCGTGGCAATGCACACATGACAGTACCCCACCTTCTACGAGGGGCCTCCGGACCCTCAGGGCCAGGCCTGCCCGGGTGAGTTCTGTGGAAGGTCCGAACCAAACGATCTGCGTTAACATCAGACGCAGGGACCCACGTCCTCTCCTCCGGACCATACCCCTTCCAATGCACCAAGTACTGAAGGGACCGGCGATTCAGACGAGAGTCAATGATTTTTGAGACTTGAAATTCCAAGTTACCATTGACCAACACTGGAGGAGGAGGTAGAGGTGACGGTATGACTGGTGCCACATACCTTTTAAGTAATGACTTGTGGAACACATTATGAATTTTAAACGTAGAAGGGAGTTCCAGACGAAATGCCACAGGATTAATTATGGAACTGATCCTGTACGGCCCGATGAATCTGGGACCCAGTTTCCAGGAGGGCACTTTAAGTTTTATATTCCTGGTAGACAACCATACCAGATCGTTCACATTCAGATCTGGACCAGAAACTCTCCTCCTATCAGCCATACGTTTGTAACGGTTCCCCATATTACTCAAATTATTCAATACACCTCGCCACACAGAAGCAAGTGACGACAAGAAACGCTCCTCCTCAGGAACCCCAGAAGGACCCCCCCCATTGAAAGTACAAAACTGGGGATGAAAACCATATGCCCCAAAAAATGGGGACTTACCAGTGGACTCGCTCCGCCTGTTGTTAAGAGCGAACTCTGCCAGAGGCAAGAAAGAAGACCAGTCCTCCTGGTTCTCCGATACAAAACACCGGAGATATGTCTCTAAACTCTGATTCAGACGCTCTGTCTGACCATTGGTCTGTGGATGAAAAGCCGAGGAAAACGACAATTGCATCCCCGACGTAAACAAAATGCCCTCCAAAATTTGGACACAAACTGAGACCCCCTATCTGACACCACATCAGAAGGCAACCCATGAAGTCTCACAATCTCCCTAATGAACACCTGCGCCAGAGTTTTAGCATTAGGGAGTGCCGGAAGAGCAACGAAATGTGCCATCTTACTGAACCTGTCAACAACCACCAGTATGACAGTATTCCCAGACGACGGAGGAAGGTCCGTAATGAAGTCCATAGATAAATGAGTCCATGGACGCTCCGGAAGTTTCAAGGGTAAAAGGGTCCCAGACGGACGGGTATGAGGAGTTTTAGAGCGAGCACAAACCCCACAGGACGCGACAAAAGTTATAACATCTTTATTAGCGTTAGGCCACCAAAATCGGCGGGAAAGGAGATCTAAAGTAGCCTTACTCCCTGGATGTCCTGCTAAAGCAGAATTATGATGTGCCTCAATAACCTTTTGTCTCAACTGATTCGGACAAACAGTCTCCCTGGAGGTCCTGCAGGGGCATCCCCCTGAGCCTCTAACACCTCCTCCTCAAACTCAGAACATACAGCCGACACTACCACCCCCTCCTGAAGGATAGGAATCGGGTCGTCCGTTTTCCCGGCCCCTGGGAAACTGCGAGACAAGGCATCAGCCTTTACATTCTTAGACCCCGGACGATAAGTGACGACAAAATTAAACCTGGTAAAAAAACAACGACCATCGAGCTTGTCTGGAATTCAGACGCTTAGCGGATTCTAAATACAACAGGTTCTTGTGATCAGTAATAACGGTGACCGGGTGGACTGCCCCCTCCAAAAAGTGACGCCATTCTTCAAAAGCCAATTTAATGGCCAAAAGTTCCCTATTGCCGATATCATAATTCCTTTCGGCGGACGACAATTTCTTAGAAAAGAAAGCGCACGGATGCCATTTACCAGGGGACGGACCCTGGGACAATATAGCACCCACCCCTACGTCAGACGCGTCCACCTCCACAATGAACGGCTGAGATACATCTGGTTGGATGAGAACGGGTGCCGAAGCAAAACATCTTTTTAAAGAGGAAAAGGCTTGGCAAGCTTTGTCCGACCACTTAGAAAAATCCGTCCCTTTTCTCGTCATGTCAGTGAGAGGTTTGACGACAGACGAGAAATTACAAATAAATTTCCGGTAGTAATTAGCAAACCCCAAAAAACGCTGCAGAGCCTTAAGATCCCCTGGCTGATCCCATTCAAGCACTGCTCTCACCTTTTCAGGGTCCATCCGGAAACCGGAGGCTGACACCAAAAAACCCAAAAACTGAAGTTCCTGTACGGCAAAAACACACTTCTCCAGTTTGGCGTATAGTTTATTGTCTCGCAAGATCTGCAACACCTGTCTCACATGCTCCTGGTGAGACACAAGATCTGGCGAGTAAATTAAAATGTCATCCAAATATACGACCACAAACACCCCCACAAGGTGACGAAAAATGTCATTAACAAAATGTTGGAATACTGCTGGAGCAGTAGTCAGACCAAAAGGCATGACCAGGTTTTCATAATGTCCCTCCGGCGTGTTAAATGCCGTTTTCCACTCATCCCCCTCTTTTATCCTAATAAGATTATACGCCCCCCTGAGATCCATTTAGAGAACCATTTGGCACCAACAATTTGATTGAAGAGATCAGGAATAAGAGGGAGTGGATACGGATCTCGAACAGTAATCCGATTAAGTTCGCGGAAATCCAAGCAAGGGCGTAGGCCTCCATCTTTTTTCTTCACAAAGAAGAACCCCGGGGCCACAGGGAAGATGAAGGTCTAATATGCCCTTTGGCCAGACTTTCAGAAATATAATCTTTCATAGCCTGTCTTTCAGGACCAGAAAGATTATACAACCTAGCTTTAGGCAACTTAGCATCAGGAAGTAGATTAATAGAGCAGTCATACACGCGATGAGGAGGCAACTCCCGACACCCCTCCTCAGAGAAAACATCCCCAAAATCCTCCAAAAAAGGAGGCAATGTACTAGGCACGACCGCACTGATGACTGTGTTCATGCAGTTGCTTTTGCAAAACTCACCCCATTGGCTTATCTCTCTGGACTGCCAATTAATCACAGGGTTATGTTTAACCAACCAAGGAAGTCCCAACACAATGGGAGTAGGTAGACCCTCCAACACATAACAAGATAATTGTTCCCTATGTATTGCCCCTACCCGAAGGTCAGTGTTATGAACCTCATGAACAAAGCTACCTTGGCCGAGAGGCCTGGCGTCAATGGAGAAAATAGGGATCGGTTTGACCAATACTCTCAGATGCATACCCTGAGCCTGAGCAAACTGAGCGTCAACCAGATTAGCCCCAGAACCACTATCCAGAAGAACAGACAATCTCTTCACTCTAGTACCAACCACCACCTCCACTGGTACAAGGAACTGAGAAGAACCGGCGGATGAAATACATACTCCCAGGTTGTCGTCCACCACACAACCTGGGATTAGCAGTTTTCCGGCGACTTTTTACTTAACAAGACACGGGATGGACATTCTCCAACAAAATGTCCCTCTTTCCGGCAGAAAAAACACCTTCTAGTCCTGCGGCGTGCCGCCAATCCCTACTACGAAAAGATGTCCCTCCCAACTGCGTAGGCTCATCCGAACAGACAAGGGGAACCTCAACATAAGGGACTTTAGTAGTAGGTGGAGAAACAACAGGGAGTGGAGTTACCTCACCCCTCTCCGAAGCCGTCTATCAGTACGGATAGCTAGGGCCATAGCAGCCTCCAGAGAAGGAGGAGACTCATACTGAGCCAAAACGTCTTTTAATTTGTCAGAAAGCCCATGACAAAACTGGCTGCTAAGAGCTGGGTCATTCCACTGAGTATCCGTGGCCCATCTACGAAACTCAGAAGCAAATTCCTCCGCCGGACGATCTCCCTGCTGTAACTTACGTAATTTGGTCTCAGCAAGAGAGACCCGATCTGGGTCATCATATACCAATCCCAGAGCAGTAAAAAATTGATCTACAGACTGTAGAGCCGGGATCCCGGAGGAAGGGAAAATGCCCAGGATTGAGGGTCCCCTTGAAGAAGTGAGATAACAATTCCCACTCTCTGCTCATCACTCCCTGATGATCGCGGCCGAAGCCGAAAATACAATTTACATGCCTCCCGGAAGGTAAAAAATTTGTCTCCCCCACCAGTGAACCTATCTGGAAGAGCTACTTTAGGTTCAACTCTGGTTTGCTCCAGGGGAGACAAAACTTTGGACTTAATGTCCGTCAGCTCCATGGATAATCCCTGCAACTGCAGAGCCAGCTGAGCTACTGGATCCATGGTAACTAGAGATAATTTTTTATGGCCAGTGAAAATGTCACGCTGTCTAATGATATGAATACAATGTCAGTAAACTATTTATACAGGAACCACACTCTATACAACATATAGTTTAGCAACATCAGAATGTAAGTATAAAATAGATTTACCTGACACAATCTCTGCAGAACTTAGGGTTAATCTTGAGGACTTGATGTGCAGAAACGATATAGTTGAACTCAGGGTTAATCTTGAGGACTTGATGAGCTGTAACAGGAAAGAGGAGGACCGGGGTCTAACCTGACCCTACACTGGGGTCCTAACTAATCCCTTACCTTGGAGGTACTGATAATGGTTCAGAGGTCCAAGTCTCCAGCCTAACCCTGTCTCCTGTCAGACCCTGAACCCTGTAATCAGTCCTAAGAAGGTGTAATACTATTGTAGGAACTCGAGGATTCTGATAGCGTGGGGCAATGAACAATCAGAGACGGGTTTCTTTGAATGCAAATAATGTATTTGTGAAACAGCAAAACACCCAAAAACAATATTCAAACAACCCGTAGTGACATGCAATGAGTCCATATATATATACACAAGTCCAGTTATATGAATCCGGATATATAAGTCCTTGAACCTCTATAGCGAGGGTGGTAAAGTTCTTACGACGGAGTCCTCACACAAATGTGACCACAAGGTAAGTCTGATGCACAGGTAACGTGGCTGGATTTACACACTGCTGGTGTGTGAAGAGTCAGATCCAGGTATGCAGAAAACACAGGGAGGTCCAGGAACAAGTTAATCTCAGTTGTGGCTTAATTCAGTGAAGTCCAACAACAAGTTCATATGTCAGTAAGATTCCAGTAACAGCTCCAACAGCTCTCACCAGAGGTAATGCACGAAGGGTTAAACAGCAACAGTTCAGAAACACAGTTCTTATCAGATGGAGTGAACCAAGGGTTAAATTCCCAAGTCAACAGTTTAGTGATAACACAGTATGTGCAACTTACGTATGCAGAGAATGTCCAGAGCCATGGGTAGAAACTGCTGTGGCTGAGAAACACCTGAAGATAAGGTTATGCACTTTCCTGGTAAATACACAAAAGATCTGTGAGGAACAAAGCAGCTGGGTTGCAGGGAAACGGAAGCAGAATATTCCAGCAGTGAAGCCAGCACCTGAGCCGGGTTTTAAACAAACGAACAGGAAGTAGGGCACAGAAAACAGCAAACTCCATTTTAACAAAGGGCAAAATCATTGACAAAGTTACCTAGAAAACCCGGAATACTGACATTACTCCCCCCCTAAAGACGGCCTCCGGATGGTCCTGGACCAGGCCTGTCCGGGTATCTCCGATGAAACTGAGCAATCTTCAGAGGCGCATTGATGTTACTTACTGGTTCCCAAGAATCATTTTCAGGAGAGTAACCTTGCCATCTAACTAGATACTGAAGCCGGTTTCTATGAAGTCTCGAATTAACAATATCCTGTACCACGAATTGTTCTTCGCCATCAACCAACACTGGTGGAGGGGGAGGTACGATACGTCCCTGAAACGTGTTAGAGAGACTGGTTTTAATAAGGAAACATGAAATACTGGGTGTACCTTTAAAGTCCGTGGTAGCTTCAACCGACAGGCAACAGAGCTCACAATCCCAGTGATCTTGAATGGACCGATGAATTTCTGTCCCAGTTTCTGCGAAGGAACACCCAATTTTAGATTCTTGGTGGACAACCAAACTGAGTCTCCTACCTTATACATAGGTGCTGGTTTCCGGAATCTATCGGCCGACTTTTTGTAACGCTCCTGTGCTGTGGTCAGGGAGTCCTTCAAAACTTCAAGATTACGTTGCAACGCCGTCACTCTGTCTTCAACCGCTGGTACCGAAATCGTAACCGGAGACCTAGGCAAAATACTTGGATGATAACCCAGGTTGGCAAAAAAAGGCGTTACCTTCGTGGAACTGCTTTGGGAGTTGTTGTACGAAAATTCCGCTAGAGGAAGTAGCTTCAGCCAATCGTCCTGCAAATGACTGACGTAACAGCGTAGATATTGCTCCAAGGTTTGATTTGTCCGTTCGGTCTGCCCGTTGGTCTGAGGATGGTATGCAGAAGACAAGCAAACATTAATGTGGAGCGCAGAACAAAATCCTTTCCAAAATCTAGAGGTAAATTGTATTCCCCGGTCAGAAATGATGTCATCTGGTACCCCATGCAGCCGGAAAATGTTCTGGATAACTAGATCTACTGTCTCTGTAGCTGAGGGAAGACCAGCACACGGAATGAAATGAGCAGCTTTCGTTAAACGATCTACTACCACCAAAATAGTATTTTTACCACCAGAGGTGGGTAACTCCACAATAAAGTCCATCGAAATAGACCCCCAAGGGCGAGACGGTACAGGTAGCGGTTTAAGAAGACCAGTAGGTGAAACGCGAGGAACCTTGTACCGGGCACAAACTTCACAAGAGCGGACATAGTCATTCACATCCTTCAAGCAGGTAGGCCACCAAAAAAAAACGAGTTAACAATTCCTGCGTCTTCTGTACCCCCTATGACCAGCCAATTTAGAGTCGTGGACCAATTTGAGAACTTGAAGTCTTACAGCCTCTGGGACATAAATACATCGATCTCTAAGCCACACACCATTCCGAAGGACAAGATTCACATTGTCAGGTGGAGCTGCAAGAAATACGTCACCGTCATAGGCCAGCTTGATCTCCTGCCACAAGTCCCGGTTCCGGAGCACTCCAACGAAATTGGCCTCCGACAAGATGGTCTTCGACGGGGTCCCAGGCACGGAATCCACGGTATGGATTCGGGATAATGCGTCAGCTTTCCCATTACGTGAACCTGGGCGGTACGAAATAATAAAATTAAACTGGTTCAAGAACAAACTCCACCTAGCTTGTCGAGGAGAAAGACACCTGGCAGACTTAAGGAATTCCAAATTGCGATGATCCGTGAGTACTACTACCTGCTGAGTTGCCCCCTGCAAATGGTGTCTCCATTCCTTAAAGGCAGAAATAATTGCCAAAAGTTCCTTATCTGCCACATCATAGTTCAGTTCTGCAGAAGATAACCTACGAGAGAAGAAGGCACACGGGTGCAGCAAACCTTTGTCTCCGGTACGTTGTGAGAGGATAGCTCCCAATGCACAGTCAGACGCGTCCACCTCCACGATAAAAGGCTGTGCAGGATCCGGATGCATCAATATTGGAGCCGTGGTAAAACAACCCTTCAGGCGATCAAAGGCTTCCTGAGCTTGCGAAGACCATTCAAACTTCTTCCCCTTCTTGGTGAGGAGAGTGATGGGACGGACAATTTCTGAAAAATTTCGGATAAACCGTCTATAAAAGTTAGCAAAGCCAATGAATCGTTGTACCTCCTTAATGTTTCCTGGTACCGGCCAGTCCAAGATTGCCTGGATCTTGCTGGACTCCATATTCAATCCCTGAGGCGAGATAACATAGCCCAAAAATTGAATTTCAGAACAATGGAACTCACACTTTTCGAGTTTGATGTACAAATGATTATCTCTCAAACGTCTAAGTACGGTCTTGACATGTTCCTGATGTTCCTGTAAGGAGTCAGAAAAGATTAAGATGTCATCAAGGTAAATTACCACATATTGGTCCAATAAATCCCTGAAAATGTCGTTGGCTAAATGTTGAAAAGCAGCAGGAGCGTTACAGAGTCCGAATGGCATCACCAAATATTCAAAATGTCCATACCGGCATCTAAAAGCTGTCTTCCATTCGTCTCCGGGCCGTATACGGAGTAAATTATATGCCCCACGAAGATCTAATTTGGTAAATACTTTGGCCTGGCGAACTCTTTCCAACAATTCTGGAATTAGGGGCAACGGGTACCTGTTACGAATGGTTACCTTATTTAACTCCCGGTAGTCAATGCAGGGCCTTAGAGTACCATCCTTCTTCTTTACAAAGAATATTGGAGCTCCCGCTGGTGAAGAAGATGGTCGGATAAACCCCTTGGCTAAATTCTCATCTATATACTCTCGTAAAGATTTTAATTCCGGAGCCGCCAACGGGTAAACATGGCCGAAAGGAATCGCTGCTCCAGGAAGCAATTCTATGGGGCAGTCATATGGTCTATGTGGGGGAAGTTGATCTGCCTTCCTTTTATCACAAATGTCTGAGAATTCCTGATAAATCAGAGGGAGAGTAGGTACCTGTATCACCTCTTCCAAGTTCTGGGTAACTGGAGCCGCCACAGTTGGACTGATGGTAGAACTGCACTTCGGGAGAAAGGTTATCTCCTTGGTTTCCCAATTGATGATTGGATTTTGTGACCGTAACCAGGGAATTCCTAAAATTGCAGGAAAATGAGGAGAAGATATTAACATGAATGAAAGTGTTTCTTGATGGTCTGGTTCCATCTTACACTCCAGAGGCACTGTCTCCCGATCTACTGGTCCAGAAACTAATGGGGAACCATCCACCGTTTCCATAGTGATTGGTGAAGCTCTTAGTTGTGTCTTTATACCATGTTCCTCTGCAAAAGAAGAATCCATGAAATTCCCACCTGCTCCAGAGTCTATCATGGCAGAACTTGATATCCACTGTTCCTCCCACTGAATCTGTATAGGAAGAGAACAATGTGAATATTTCTCCCCTTGATCTTTAGGGGAAGTCGGCATCAGTATTGGGGGAAAAACCGCATCTAGATGTAGACTGGTTTCCGAAACTTCAGACTCAGCGTCTGTGTTATCATAATCCCCTACTACCGCCAACACCTTGTTGGGTCGCCTAGGACATTTAGGACAATTGATGAGGAAATGGTCCGATTGACCACAATAGAAACATAAGCGCTCACGGAGACGGTGTTCGCGGCGTTCATTATTCTCACGTCTCTGCAGTGAGTCCACCTGCATAGGCACCTCCTCAGCCTCTCGCGGGTTTTTGCCTGTGGTTTCCCTGGACGGAAGAGAGTAATTAGTAATGCGATTTACAGCGGCCCATTTTTCTTGTCTGCGTTCAGTTAAACGGATATCAATACGTACACAGTGCTGTATAAACAATTCAAACTCCTGTGGAGACTCTGAACGAGCTAGCTCATCCTTGATTGCATTTGACAAACCTTTTCTAAAGATTGGTAATAAAGCATTGTTTTCCCACTGGGTGTCCACCACTAACCTTTTAAATTCAGTAACATATTCTATGACTGACCGTTTCCCCTGGCGTAAGGAAAGCAAGGCAGATTCAGCGGTAGCACGGCGGTTGGGATCGTCGAACATTTGCGCCATGGCTGCCAGAAAATTGTCCAAATTATTTAGACGGGTATCATGACTTTCAACCATAGGATTTGCCCAAGCCAGTGCACGTGATGTCAACAACATAATAATACATAGAACCTTAGATCTATCAGACCGGTAGTAGGAGGCATGTACATCAAAAAATAATATACATTGATTAACAAACCCACGGAATTGACTTCGGTCACCATTAAAACGGAATGGAGGCAATTTGGGCATACTGGTGGATGAGGTAGGCTCAGTAGGTAAGGCCTCCAGGACTCCTAACCTAGAACGTAGATCTTGGAGAGCCTGACCAAACCCCTGTGCATTGTGGTTAACCCGAGACTCCAAGTCTCTAATCTGATTGTGTGCAGCCTCCACCTCCTGCTGCAAGGAGTTAACTATGGTGAACAATTTGTCTGCCCGTGTCTCCGTCATTGCCCCAGCAGAATCCTCTTTTTTAGGCTGGAATATCCTGTAATACTATTGTAGGAACTCGAGGATTCTGATAGCGTGGGGCAATGAACAATCAGAGACGGGTTTCTTTGAATGCAAATAATGTATTTGTGAAACAGCAAAACACCCAAAAACAATATTCAAACAACCCGTAGTGACATGCAATGAGTCCATATATATATACACAAGTCCAGTTATATGAATCCGGATATATAAGTCCTTGAACCTCTATAGCGAGGGTGGTAAAGTTCTTACGACGGAGTCCTCACACAAATGTGACCACAAGGTAAGTCTGATGCACAGGTAACGTGGCTGGATTTACACACTGCTGGTGTGTGAAGAGTCAGATCCAGGTATGCAGAAAACACAGGGAGGTCCAGGAACAAGTTAATCTCAGTTGTGGCTTAATTCAGTGAAGTCCAACAACAAGTTCATATGTCAGTAAGATTCCAGTAACAGCTCCAACAGCTCTCACCAGAGGTAATGCACGAAGGGTTAAACAGCAACAGTTCAGAAACACAGTTCTTATCAGATGGAGTGAACCAAGGGTTAAATTCCCAAGTCAACAGTTTAGTGATAACACAGTATGTGCAACTTACGTATGCAGAGAATGTCCAGAGCCATGGGTAGAAACTGCTGTGGCTGAGAAACACCTGAAGATAAGGTTATGCACTTTCCTGGTAAATACACAAAAGATCTGTGAGGAACAAAGCAGCTGGGTTGCAGGGAAACGGAAGCAGAATATTCCAGCAGTGAAGCCAGCACCTGAGCCGGGTTTTAAACAAACGAACAGGAAGTAGGGCACAGAAAACAGCAAACTCCATTTTAACAAAGGGCAAAATCATTGACAAAGTTACCTAGAAAACCCGGAATACTGACAGAAGGATCCTGATTACCACCAAAGGGATATGGGCTGATCTCAGCTAAATACACAGATTAGACATATAAGACAGACAGGATAGCACTCACTTGCATACACACTCAAACACCGAAGGAACATAAATGGTCTGGGAAATAAACTCTAAGTAAGTTGAGCTTAAAACAGCTAAGGAGCTCTCAACTTAAGTCTATACAGATTCATTCCTATCTGTGGTCTGCATGAAGGATTTCACTGGCAACTCCCAAAGCAGACAACCAGGAATTTAAAGGAAACCAATCAACAAATAATCAATTGCAGCCGGGAGAAACTGCACCCAGTCCCAGCACCGAGCACAGACAGAATTAACTCCCTAGCTGCCAAACACAAAGAAACAGCAACTCAGCTGTGAGAAGTCAAAATGTGCAACCGCGACGATCTTCGTGGCAATGCACACATGACAGCAGCGTGCAGCGGTGGAACGGGGATCGGTAAATATTGCAGGTGCCGGGCCCTGAGCCAGCAGTGACACCAGCACCTGTCCCCCATAGCTCGCCGGTGTCACTGCCTGCTCAGGACACTGGCACCTGGCCCCCAGCAATGAGAGGTGAGTATGTCATTTTTTATGCAGCAGCAGCGCGGCAGCATAAGTGACCTATACTATGGGGCATAATCTATGGAGCATATGGGGCATAATCTATGGAGCATATGGGGGCATAATCTGTGGAACATATGGGGCATAATCTGTGGAGCATATGGGGCATAATCCATGGAGCATATGGGGCATAATCTGTGGAGCATATGGGGGCATAATCTGTGGAACATATGGGCATAATCCGTGGAGCATATGGGGGCATAATCTGTGGAGCATATGGGGGCATAATCTGTGAAACATATGGGGGCCTGATCTGTGGAACATATGGGGCATAATCTGTGGAACATATGGGGCATAATCTGTGGAACATATGGGGCGTAATCCATGGAGCATATGGGGGAATAATCTGTGGAGCATATGGGGGCATAATCTGTGGAACATATGGGGGCATAATCTGTGGAGCATATGGGGGCATAATCTGAGGAGCATATGGGGGCATAATCTGTGTAGCATTTGGGGCATAATCCATGGAGCATATGGGGGCATAATCCGTGGAGCATATGGGGGCATAATCTGTGCAGCATATGAGGGCATAATCTGTGGAGCACCATATGAGGCCCATTCTACGGATCATCTTCTGGGGCATAACCTTTATGGAGCAGCATATGGGGAGTATTTTGTATGGAGCATTTTATGGGGCTCCTGATTCAATATGGATATTCAAAAACCTTTACCCTACTGATGTCTCAATTAATTTTACTTTTATTGGTATCTATTTTTATTTTTGTAATTTACCAGTAGCTGTCTCATTTTCCACCCTAGGCTTATACGCGAGTCAATAAGTTTTCCCAGTATTATGTGGCAAAATTAGGGGGGTCGGCTTATACATGGGTCGGCTTATACATGAGTATATACGGTATATAAGTCATTAAACTGGAAGGAATGTTTCCCAACATTTTTTCCTGTAAAATCCATTTTATCTTTGGTTTGGTATGTTTTATTGTCATTCCGTAAAAGTGGCATAATACTCTGACAACATTGTTCCCAGCAGCGAACTGGGATTCAGAGATGCATCCAGATGTCTTCCCTATGCTGTTTTCATTCCATTTTAGCACTTTTTCCACCTATTTCTGCGATTTTACTGCCCCCCAGGCCTTTTGGAGTAGTCTGCAAGAAAAATGCTTGAGTTTCTCATTGACTTCCATTGTACTGATCACTTGAGTCGAACACCCGAGCAGTCCAATGTGCTTGATTAGAGTAACAAGCATTTTAGTAAATATCTGTGTAACGATAATGTAAAATATGGCGTAAGATGCCCCTGATTATCACATAGCAGAATTTTCTATTCACAGACTGAACTCTGCTATGTCAGTGTGCGGGCTCGACCTCCCCCTGTTCTCTTCCCAGCCTGCAAATTTCTGCTCACTGGCATCCTGTAAGCAGAGGCTGCAGCCACCCACCCCCATGTCCCTCCCCCACAGCTCACACACGACCAGTGTAACCTGAATTTCTAGTCACTGGCTTCCCGTCTCCCAGCAGGGGGTCTCTTTGTCTCCAACATGTGCAGCTTCTCTCATAGACAATAATGGGAATCTAATCATTTGGTCATAAAATGCTGCAAGTTTATGATAAAAATACGAAAGTTACAGTTCTGCGACGTGCGTCGACTAAGCTTCATAGCCCATGTTTTTCACGGTTCCAGCACCAACAGAACCAGGGTTCCCCTGCATGGTGTGGAATAACTAGTTCGAGTTTCGTTGTGGATGAATGCCAGCGACAAGCTGGAAAAGATGATACTTTGTGCGTTTCTATACGAGGTACCCTCTGTGAGTTATGATTATGATAAGTTTTTTAGCCAAATTGTAACTGTGAGAGCAGGGGGGAGGACTGTCACAAGCCAGCCCATTTAGTGATGTCACAAGCCCAGACTTATAAGTCTGCAATATAGCCCCCCCAGTTGGTTGCTGCTTGGGAGCTGTTGCCACAAGACCTCATCCGTGAATTATGATGTATGGCTCCACCCCCAGCATGGTTTTGCCTAAGATGACCTAAGCAATACTTGAGCTTATTTCTTTTCTTAACCTCTTTGTATTTGTAACTGCATTGTACATATTTTTAATTGTCTCACTTTGTGAAATCTTTTTATACCTTGTAAACACTGCCTATCTTTTTGGAATAAAATATAAAATTACTAGTTCGTCTCTATGCTCTATAACGAATGTGCACGTGCCTGAAGTGAACTACGCTACTAAATTTGGGTGGCCTCTGCCCCACATTCTAGAACCAGAGGCTGGTGGCAGCGAGCGTGTGCTGGGCGTGGGGTATAGCTGGCAGTGTTTTATAAGCGTATTGCCTAGCTTCGGCAAGGAGTAGTTATAATTCCCTCACTGCAGCCTGCCTAATAGCCAGTACATATCCAAGCAGGCCCGTCCGGCGACTAATTATCCTAGGTGTAGTTCCCTGACTGACCTGAGGGTAAGGGGGTGCTGGAGAGCTGCGAGTTCCAAAGCGGAACTGGAAAGTGGGATAAACATAAATCCCTGCAGTTCGTGACATATTGGTGTCAGCGGAGGGATAACTAAAATAAGCCCCCCTGCGGTAAAGTGTAAGGTCAATAGACTTTTTTGCTGTGTTTTCATTACATTTGGTGGCAGCGGTGGGATCATAAACCGTGATTTCCCCGGGTCTCCTTGTGTGTCGTTCGTGACAATCTGTAATTTATATTCTGCATTCTTTTCTGTTACGACACACGGATGTCACACTCCATGTCATCCCTGTGCACGTATGCGTTATGTATTGTCATCTGTGCCGACAGAAAAAACAGACATGTTTACCTGGGGGTCACACAGACACATGTGTGTTTCACATGGACACATATGCGCAGATGCCCATAGATTATGATGGATGTGTGTCAGCGCGTGTCTCCAGTAAGTGTGAAAATGGATGCCACACGTTCCCGAAGCACGAACTTGTGAATGGGGCCTAATGGTAAATCTTTACGGCACAGTGAGTTTTTGGCCTTAAGAGAGTTGCTTTTTTTAAGGGTGCTAAAGGATCAGATGTCATATTTTGGAATAGTAGATGGTGTGCAGCCAGCTATTATCATTTTTGGATGGTGAATGGCTTTACCTCAAATCTAGTATTGTTAGAACTTTTCCCTCTAGAGTTTGCTATGAATTATTTGCTTCAAAATGTCCTATAGGGGTAAAATTTTTAATAGATAAGAGTGGATTGATCCACAGGATGATAGATTTGGATTAAAATTTCCTAAAACGTTCACGCAAATTTGAATACTGTGATTAGATTCTTTCTTTCCTCCAAAAAGGAAATTCTGACGTATCAGAGAATAAGTTAATGTCTTTTTGCATGGCCATGTGGACTTCTTTTTAATGTCTTGCAATTATAACATCTTACGGATTATCATACCTTGTACAGTGGTGTGTACCTGGGCAATAACACATCAGCTCTCTCCTGTAGAGTGTAATCTCTTGTGGTTAGTAGGGTCTTCGCTCTTTCTTTATCCTATAAAGTGTAACATCTAAATATTTGTGAGGTCCTCTCTCACTCTCTGTCTTCTGAAGAATGTAAGTTCTTATGATCAGAAGGGTCCTTTATATTGCTTTCTCCTATAGAATGTAAGCTCTTAGTATTAGTGAGGTCATCTCTTCTGTAAAGTTTAAGTTTTTATGATCAGTGTTCTGCCCATTAGAGTAAAAAAAGAAAGGTTACATTACTGTTGTCACTTTAATAAGCTTTAAAACACTGTTAGTAATGTCTAATGTGGCAATAGCACCATCAGGTGACATTTAATTGTATTGCATGTTGTTTTTCTGTAAAACAGTCAGTTGCATTGCAGGAGAGACCAAAGCATTCTGGGTAAAGGTCCTTTCAATAAAGCAGTTTTCCAGACATGTGAGTGTGTTTTATTCCTTACATTATCTTACTTGAACTCCATTATCCTGGACAAAGTATAACTGGTAAGGGAACAATCTCTGTTCCTGTGGTATTGTGTTATACAGAACTGTTGTTAAATCAGATGGTGATTGTTAATAGGTCATGGGTTTACATGTACAAGCTCCATCTTGCTGTGTGCGTTCACTTGTAATTGTAAATGTCATAGTTATGTGATATTCTAAGCTCAATACTTTTACCTGTTATTTGTATTGTTGTAGCTTTACCATATACATTTCAGTTCTATACATCCACCTGTTGACAAAAACAAGTTAGACTACACAGAACTTTTTTATGTTGTATGTCAGATTGCACACCATGTACAGTCAGGGCCAGAAATATTTGGACAGTGACACAATTTTCGCGAGTTGGGCTCTGCATGCCACCACATTGGATTTGAAATGAAACCTCTACAACAGAATTCAAGTGCAGATTGTAACGTTTAATTTGAAGGGTTGAACAAAAATATGTGTTAGAAAATGTAGGAATTGTACACATTTCTTTACAAACACTCCACATTTTAGGAGGTCAAAAGTAATTGGACAAATAAACATAACCCAAACAAAATATTTTTATTTTCAATATTTTGTGGCGAATCCTTTGGAGGCAATCACTGCCTTAAGTCTGGAACCCATGGACATCACCAAACGCTGGGTTTCCTCCTTCTTAATGCTTTGCCAGGCCTTTACAGACGCAGCCTTCAGGTCTTGCTTGTTTGTGGGTCTTTCCCTCTTAAGTCTGGATTTGAGCAAGTGAAATGCATGCTCAATTGGGTTAAGATCTGGTGATTGACTTGGCCATTGAAGAATGTTCCACTTTTTTGCACTCATGAACTCCTGTGTAGCTTTGGCTGTATGCTTGGGGTCATTATCCATCTGTACTATGAAGCGCCGTCCAATCAAGTTTGCAGCATTTGGCTGAATCTGGGCTGAAAGTATATCCCGGTACACTTCAGAATTCATCCGGCTACTCTTGTCTGCTGTTATGTCATCAATAAACACAAGTGACCCAGTGCCATTGAAAGCCATGCATGCCCATGCCATCACGTTGCCTCCCCCATGTTTTACAGAGGATGTGGTGTGCCTTGGATCATGTGCCGTTCCCTTTCTTCTCCAAACTTTTGGCTTCCCATCATTCTGGTACAGGTTGATCTTTGTCTCATCTGTCCATAGAATACTTTTCCAGAACTGAGCTGGCTTCTGGAGGTGTTTTTCAGCAAATTTAACTCTGGTCTGTCTATTTTTGGAATTGATGAATGGTTTGCATCTAGATGTGAACCCTTTGTATTTACTTTCATGGAGTCTTCTCTTTACTGTTGACTTAGAGACAGATACACCTACTTCACTGAAAGTGTTCTGGACTTCAGTTGATGTTGTGAACGGGTTCTTCTTCACCAAAGAAAGTATGCGGCGATCATCCACCACTGTTGTCTTCCGTGGGCTCTCAGGTCTTTTTGGATTGATGAGTTCACCAGTGCTTTCTTTCTTTCTCAGGATGTACCAAATTGTAGATTTTGCCACTTCTAATGTTGTAGCAATTTCTTGGATGGGTTTTTTTCTGTTCTTGCAGCTTAAGGATGGCTTGTTTCACCTGCATGGAGAGCTCCTGTGACCGCATGTTTCCTTCACAGCAAAACCTTCCAAATGCAAACACCACACCTCAAATCAACTCCGGCCCTTTCATCTGCTTAATTGAGAATGACATAACAAAGGGATTGCCCACACCTGTCCATGAAATAGCCTTGGAGTCATTTGTCCAATTACTTTTGGTCCCTTTAAAAACAGGGTGGCACATGTTAAGGAGCTGAAACTCCTAAACCCTTCATCCAATTTTAATGTGGATACCCTCAAATGAAAGCTGAAAGTCTGGACTTCAACTGCATCTGATTTGTTTTGTTTCAAATTCATTGTGGTAATGTCTAGAACCAAAATTAGATAAATGTTGTCTCTGTCCAAATATTTATGGACCTAACTGTAAATGAGTAAGAAGACAGAACAATCAGCATGATCCTGTCTCTCTTCTGTATATGTAAGCTCTTATAATTAGTGACTTTCTCCCACTCCTGTCACTCACGTATTTTTTTCCGTTCAATTGCAAGCTTTACACTATTAAAATTCACACAAATTTGTTTGCCATAAATTGATTTTTTTGGGGAAAATTCATTGAACCAGGAAAATTTGAATTTCGAAAGACCTGATGATCTCTAATTGTTGAGGCATTTAGGCCCTGAATTATAAGGACTGGCAATGTTCATGCAATTCTTAATAAACGTGCATGGTAACATATGCCAGGTGCCTTTTTCATTTAGAGTCTCATGCAACTTAATGAATTAGCCAAATCTTACAGATGGCGTGCACCTCTCTGTGTCATGCAAGAAATTTTACTCCAGTCAAATAGCGGAGTAAGATTTTTGCATAAAGTACAATACATCTCATCATAAATTAGACAATCATTTTTTTACATATCACTGTCCCGCACATGCTTTGCACACTTTGGTAGAGCTCGCGTGGAATGGCATGAACATGCCAAAAGTCATAATGTTTTGCTCAACTTCACAATTATGCAAACATTTTGAGAATTTACAAAGAGTTTTACCCTAGTTTTCCTCACAGAAACATTTTGATTTATTTGAGGTATCATTCCTAAAGGGTTTGATTCATTAAGATTGGCATTGCACATTCCAGTCTTTATGAAGGGGCTTGATGGAGTACTATGAGCCTAAGTCATTGAGAGGCACACCTCACTTAATGAATTAATCACATCTGTTAACTAGCATGTGTGACCAACAGAAATGTACTCCAGTCAAAGAAGCATACCTTTTCATAAAATTGAAATTTGATGGGCGGAGGTAGCTGACCTTCTTCCTGCCAATGTCCTGCCCATGGTGCGTCAATGTTGACATAGCTGGCTGTTAATGGTGTATAAATGCCAAATGTCATAATATTTTTGTGCAACATCCAAGTTGTGAAAAAATATTGCAATTTACTAATTAATTTTCAATTAATTTAGAATCCTGCTCATCGTTATTGGCACCCTTGTAGTTTAAGTACATAATGTGGAATATCTCCTGAAAAATCAAGTGAAACAGTTTTTTTGTATAGACCAATCATATTAAATACAAATGAGCAAATGCTAAACAATAATTTAAAACAAAAAATAAATGGAAGTAAACATAGAAAACCTAAAGCTTGCTGTGACACTGGTATTGGCACACTTTACATTAAATTAATATAGAAACCAATTTTGACTCTCCTGTGGTAAATCAAAAATGAGAATCACCTGTGAAAACTTGTTGGTGCCCATGTGACATGAATTAGCCAATGAATGATGACTTCAGTGTTTTAAAAAGCCACATGGTAGGCCCTGTGTCTTTGTCACAATGGTGAAGATAAAAGAGCTTTAGCTAGGTTCACATTTGCATATATATGCGCAGCGTATCGTCTGCATGTGCCAACGAATGCACAAACACATGCAAACACATTTTTACGCAGCTTTTTTTGTCCGCATCATCTAACACATGAAGCCAAAAAAAACACGCTGCGTGTGTATGCTTTTGTATGCATTTTGGCATGCGTTTGTGTTGCTTATGCGCATGTGTATGATATTTCCAGGTGCTGTAATCAGATCGTGGACATGCGCAGTCTGAATTCCGCATGTGCATCGAACGCATCCATACACATGTCCTGTGGGGTTGCTTTGCCGTGTCTTGTACTGGAAGCCTTTACTGTATCACAGGAATCATGAAATCAGAGAATTATCAAGAGATTTTTGAGTTAAATGTCGTACCCAGTGTAAGAAAATTTGGTTTGAGTCAAAGATCATGGGTCCTCAAGCTACACAATGACCCAAAGCACACAATCAAAAGTACACAGGAATGGTTGAAAAAGAAAAAATGAACTATTTTCAAATGGCCAGCATTGAGTCTTGACATCAATCCCATTGAAAATCTTTGGGATGAGCTGAAATCTGCTATTGGGAAAAAGAACCCTGCAAACATTAAAGAGCTTGAACAAACTGCAAAGGAAGAGTGGGCGAAAATACTAGCTAAGAAGTGCAAGAAGCCAATTGATGGCTACAAGAAATATTTGGAGGCTGTCATCAATGCCAAAGGGTGTGCAACCAAGTATTAATTAGGGATGCCTTTATTGCTGCACTTGTTGTTTATTCTGTTTCTTCTTTTGAATGTCAACATGTTAGTTGAAAACAATGTTTTATTGATGTATTACTTTGGACCACTAATTAAAAAATCCAGAGAATATAACTTTGGTACATTTCCATTTATTTCTGAAGATATTGTATATTCTATGGAAATAATGATGGGGTGCCAATAGTGGTGAGCAGGACTGTAAGCCAGAATTCTGTAGTACACAACATAATGAACCAGTGGCCTTAATTTTGTTGTGTGTGAAATTAAATGTTTGGTTCAAAGCTGTTCATATTCCTGGAAAAAGTAATGTAGTAGCTGATTCACTCTCTTGTTTTCAGCTTGCGAAGTTCTTCACCCCGTTTCCAGGAGCAGAACCAATTGGCTAGGGCTACCTGAATTATCTATAGGGATTAGTACACTGCTCAAAAAAATAAAGGGAACACTCAAATAACACATCCTAGATCTGAAAGAATGAAATATTCTCATTGAATACTTTGTTCTGTAAAAAGTTGAATGTGCTGAAAACAAAATCACAAAAAATCATCAATGTAAATCAAATTTATTAACCAATGGAGGCCTGGATTTGGAGTCACACACAAAATTAAAGTGGAATGTAATGTCCTTAAAACAAGTCAAATTGATGCTCTGTAGTGTGTGTGACCTTCTTGTTCCTGTATGACCTCTCTGTGCCTGTATAACTGCCTTACAATGCCTGGGCATGCTCCTGATGAGGCGGCGGATAGTCTCCTGAGGGATCTCCTCCCAGAACTGGACTAAAGCATCTGCCAACTTCTGGACAGTCTGTGGTGCAACGTGACATTGGTGGATGGAGCGAGACATGATGCCCCAGATGTGCTCAATTGGATTCAGGTCTGGGGAATGGGCGGGCCAGTCCACAGCTTCAATGACTTCATCTTGCAGGAACTGTTGACACACTCCAGCCACATGAGGTCTGGCATTGTCCTGCATTAGAAGGAACCCAGGGCCAACCGCACCAGCATATGGTCTCACAAGGGGTCTGAGGATCTCTTCTCGGTACCTAATGGCAGTCAGGCTACTTCTGGCAAGCACATGGAGGGCTGTGCGGCCCTCGTAAGAAATGCCATCCCACACCATTGCTCAGGGGCGTAACTATTGCGGTTGCAGTGGTCGCAGCTGTGATGGGGCCCGGACTGCTTAGGGGCCCGTCTGTCCACCAATAGGGAAGTAAAAGGAAGACGTCACCCAGCCATGTGACCCGCAGCAGGAAGGCGTCACTGCAGGTCCTCTAGTTACATGGGGAAGATGGATTGAATGCAGTCAACGGGTCACGTGATCCAGAGAGAGGCGTGTCCACAGGTCCTTCAGCCGCCCCGCTGCTTGATTGTGTGAGAGCTGCCAGCTGTTGCTGCATCCTCCTGCTGCTTGCCAAGGGTCTCATAGATCTGCACATGTCCTGTGAGACCTGTTATTAGGAGCCGCTCGGTGCCAGGCAGAGTAGTGGAGGAAGATTCTGCATCGGAGGTCTCTCTCATGATATGGCTCTATAGTGCACAGTGAAGTGCACAGGTCTCTCATGATATGGCTCTATAGTGCACAGTGAAGTGTACAGGTCTCTCTCATGATATGGCTCTATAGTGCACAGTGAAGTGCACAGGTCCATCTCTCATGATATGGCTCTATAGTGCACAGTGAATTGCACAGGTCTCTCTCTCTATATGGCTCTATAGTGCACAGTGAAGTGCACAGGTCTCTCTCATGATATTTCTCTATAGTGTACAGTGAAGTGCACAGGTCTCTCATGATATGGCTCTATAGTGCACAGTGAAGTGCACAGGTTCTCTCATGATATGGCCCTATAGTGCACAGTGAAGTGCACACTGATGATACATGATGAGGCTGTATAGTGCACAGTGATGATACATGATGAAGCTGTAAAGTGCACAGTGATGATGCATGATGAGGCTAATATAGTGCACAGTGAAGTGCACACTGATGATACATGATGAGGCTGTGCTGTACACAGTGATGATACATGATGAGGCTGTGTACTGCACAGTGATGATACATGATGAGGCTGTCTAATGCACAGTGATGATACATGGTGAGGCTCTATAGTGCACAGTGAAGTGCACACTGATGATACATGATGAGGCTGTATAGTGCACAGTGATGATACATGATGAAGCTGTAAAGTGCTCAGTGATGATACATGATGAGGCTCTATAGTGCACAGTGAAGTGCACACTGATGATACATGATGAGGCTGTGCAGTACACAGTGATGATACATGATGAGGCTGTGTACTGCACAGTGATGATACATGATGAGGCTGTGTAATGCACAGTGATGATACATGGTGAGGCTCTATAGTGCACAGTGAAGTGCACACTGATGATACATGATGAGGCTCTATAGTGAATTTGATTTGAATAGAGAGAAAATGTGCAGTAGCTGGCCATGGCCACTAAATAGTAGACAGAGCAGCTCTGTAAGGCAGCTGTTCCATCTGGCACCAAGAATAGCTGACTGGCAGGGGTGCTAGGTGTCGCACCCCCACTGATCAGACATTGCTGACCTATTCACCGATTTATCTGCATCCAGATTTTTTCTGCAAACGGATGCAAACACATGCAACTGCATCCTGATCAGGAATTGCTTGGAAATGTGAAATTCTGACTTCTAGGGCAGAGAAGAGAGAGAAGGGAGAGAGACTGGTGAAAGAGTAAGTAAAAAAGAAATTGGGCTCCGAGCATGTGCAGTATGAAATCTGCATGCAGATTGGGTGCAGGCATTCTGATTCGGGTGCGTCTACATTGACAATCATGTTTTTTATTGCAACAAAACTATAGTGGGCAAAATTAATAGGGAGAATGTGAATTTGGGTGGAAAATATTTTGGCATGGGGGCCCCATTTGAACATTGGCACCAGGGCCCATAACTTAGTAGTTACGCCACTACCATTACTGACCCACTGCCAAACCCGTCATGCTGAAGGATGTTGCAGGCAGCAGATTGCTCTCCATGGCATCTCCAGACTCTGTCACGTCTGTCACATGTGCTCAGTGTGAACCTGCTTTCATCTGTGAAGAACACAGGGCACCAGTGGCGTATTTGCCAATCCTGGTGTTGTGTGGCAAATGCTACGCGTCCTGAACGGTGTTGGGCTGTGAGCACAACACCCATCTGTGAACGTCAGGTACTCAGACCATCCTCATGGAGTCGGTTCCTAACCGTTTGTGCAGACACATGCACATTTGTGGCCTGCTGGAAGTCATTTTGCAGGGCTCTGGCAGTGCTCCTCCTGTCCCTCCTTGCACAAAGGCGGAGGTAGCGATCCTGCTGCTGGGTTGTTGCCCTCCTATGGCCCCCTCCATGACTCCTGGTGTACTGGCCTGTCTACTGGTAGCGCCTCCAACCTCTGGACACTAAACTGACAGACACAGCAAACCTTCTTGGCACAGCTCGCATTGATGTGCCATCCTGGATGAGCTGCACTACCTGAGCCACTTGTGTGGGTTGTAGAGTATGTCTCATGCTACCACGAGTGTGAAAGCACAACCAACATTCAAAAGTGACCAAAACATCAGCCAGAAAGCATTGGTACTGAGATGTGGTCTGTGGTCCCCACCTGCAGAACCACTCCTTTATTGAGTGTGTCTTGATAATTGCCAATAATTTCCATCTGTTGTCTGTTGTCTATTCCATTTGCACAACAGCGTGTAAAATTGATTGTCAATCACTGTTGCTTCCTAAGTGGACAGTTTGATTAACTTGGAGTTATATTCTGTTGTTTAAGAGTTCCCTTTATTTTTTTGAGCAGTATATATACAGTATTTGTACATTAATTCAAAAAAATCCCCTAATGTACTCAATTATCCAAAAATAATATCCGCGGTGTTATTGCAAGGGAAGTGAGAAAACACTCAGAAACAGTAAACAGTTTGAAGTCAGAACATGGAAAGCACAGAGGTATCCAAACAAAGATATGTAATAAAAGGATATATCTTTATTCAATAAAATAGCAAAAAGTGTCAAAACAGTGGCACAATATAAAATGTGCGCGTATCAAGATACAAAAATAACAAAAAAGATAAAAAATTACATATAAAAAAACATAAATTACAACTAGTGGATTTAAGGTATAAAAATAAAAAAAATAATAATTGAATAATACCCCAAAATTCTTATATCAAGGGCATAAATAAGGAATTAATTATTCCAAGTGTATAATATACAATTAATGCCTCATGGGAGGAAAAGATAAAAGTGTAAGGTGCACTCATGTAAAATGGTGGTGACCAACTGAACGCACCAAATATATGATGTGGAGAGGTGCGTTCGCAGCCCCGGGGTCCACCGTGCAGGCGGAGCCTGCTGCTAGTAAAATGGCGCAAGAAGCGAACTCTGTTATCCCGCAGAGTCGCCAAAATAAACTCCGTAATGCGCTGTGGCAATATGTGCGAACTCTGTTAATCCACAGAGCCTCTAGGAGTGCCGCAGCGCTATATGGCGATGTGTGCGAACTCACTTAACACAACTGAGTCGCAAAATAAACACGCTAGGGCGCTGTCTAGCGTTGAAAGCGAACCCTGTTACGTCACAGAGCCGCTGAGACAAACTTCTGTGTACTGTCAGGCACCCAGGTACACAGTTAACTGCCTAGCGAACATAGAATGTGATCATGCGCTAATGTCCTCGCTGGAGTCACCCGCAATCTATGGCGTCTGAATGCCAGGCCCTGAATATGGCAATCAAACTCCTCACCGGTTATGCCGGTAATCTAGGGCATCTAGGACACCGACCCTGACCAGCTAGCATACCAAACTCCTCACCGATTAAGTCGGTATTCTAGGGGCTTATTTCAGCCGGGCCCTAACCACACACACGCATGACCACACTGGCGCTAAGCATATAATGGTTGACACTAGCGCATGGCGACCCAGCCATGCCACCCTTTTATAGTAACAGCTACAGGACCTGCCAGAAAAAAGGACCAATGAAACTGTTCCAGAACACCAGTAGTCACAGGTCCTTCCTGGCGGACCAATAGGAGCTGCTGCAGTACCTGAGCATGTGACCCCTGATCTCCAATGAGAGATCTCACCCTGGGCATGCTCAGAAGGGGAAAACAAGAACTTTGTCCTAAAGACGTCTGCTCGCCGCTAACCAGTACTGGCCACAATAGCAGAGCCTGGAGATGCAACAGTAATCTTCTGCACACTGTTAGACTGGGCGAGACGTTGGGACCGATGTCTAAGCTGAGCAGAGTCCACTGCGGCTGGAGACGAATGGGAGACCGCAGATGGGATGGCTTGAGTTTCCCCTTGTGCAGAAGCAGTAACTCAACCCTAACAAGGCCCCACCTTCTCTAGGTCTCGCTACGCTCAAAGGCAGCGATGAGCTGCGGAGCATGAACATGCTCAGCAGGCTCCCAGGACCTATCCTCAGGCCCATAACCCCTCCAATCCACCCAAAAAAAATTTTGCCCCATACCACCTTGCACCCTACAATGGCATTCACCTTTTAGTCGTCCGAAGACGAACCCGACGTCCCGGAAGATGACTCAGGCAACCGGGAGATGACCACGGGTTTTAGGAGGGACACATGGAAGGTGTCGGAGATACCAAGGCGAGGCGGAAGGGCCAAACGGTAAACCACAGGGTTCACCTGCTCGAGAACCTTGAAAGGACCCAAATAGCGGGGTGCCAACACTAGGTCGCCAGGAGCAAATGTCGGAGCGGGACGCTGATGGGCATCGGCAGAAGACCTCATCCTTTCCTTGGAAGCCTGAATGGCATCCTGGGTGCGGTCCCATATGTCCCGTGCTTCCACAGCCCAGTCTGCCACCCTGGAGTCGGCGGAAGCCACGGGCATGGGCACCGGTACCCGCGGATGTTGGCCGTAATTTAAGAGGAATGGGGTCTGTCCGGTGGAGTCAGCCACAGCTTTGTTTAGCGCGAACTTCGCCCACGGGAGCAAGGATGCCCAGTCATCCTGCCTGGCAAAGACAAAATGTCGCAAGTAGGTGACCAAGGTCTGGTTGGCCCTCTCTACCAACCCATTCATCTCGGGATGATATGCAGAGGAGAGGTTCAACTCAATGCAGAGTAGATGACACAACTCTCTCCAGAACCGAGACGTAAATTGGGGACCTCGATCGCTGACAATCTTGTCTGGCATACCGTGTAGATGGAAGATGTGTCTAATAAACAATGCTGCCAAGGCCCGTGCAGAAGGTAACCGTGGTAGCGGCACTAAGTGCACCATTTTGGAGAAGTGGTCGGTGATCACCCAAATGATAGTGCAACCATGAGACTTGGGTAAGCCCACCACAAAGTCCATCCCAACCATCTCCCAGGGCCTGTCTGCCACCGGCAAAGGAAAGAGTAACCGAGCTGGCTGTTGTCGAGGGGACTTGTTCCTGGCGCAGTAGACACACGCCTGAACATACTCCCTGACGTCACGGACCATATGTGTCCTCGCCAATAACTCAGTTGTCCTCTTTGCCCCAAAGTGTCCACCCACCCTGGACGAGTGTGCCCAAGAGAGTACCTCCGGTCGCAAATTAGTGGGCACAGAAGTCTTGCCCGGAGGCACAGACTCTAGCGAAACCGGGGCTACAGTTCTCAGGCTCTCTTCGGGGACAATAAGCCGAGGCTCCTCATCCTCCTCCTCTGATGACACTAAGGAGTGAGAGAGAGCGTCGGCCCGAACATTCTTCTCACCGGAGAGAAAATGGAGGGTGAAGTGGAACCGAGAGAAGAATAGGGACCATCTGGCCTGGCGAGAATTTAGCCGCTGAGCCGTTTGCAAATATACCAAGTTTTTGTGATCGGTGAATACTTGGAAGGGAAAACGAGCCCCCTCCAGAAGATGTCTCCACTCAGAGAAGGCCAACTTCATAGCCAGCAACTCCCTGTCCCCGATGGAATAATTCCTCTCTGCTGGTGTAAAGGTCTTAGAAAAGAAGAAGCAGGGATGCTTCCGACCTTGAGCATCCTTTTGATAAAGGACTGCTCCAGCACCAAAAGAAGAGGCGTCCACCTCTAAAATAAACGGCTTATCAACATAAGGGCGATGTAATATAGGAGCACTGGCAAAATGCGACTTGATGGAAGAGAACGCCTTGGAGACCTCCTCAGACCACAACTTGGGATTTGCTCCCTTCTTGGTGAGGGCTACCAAGGGAGCTACCAAAGTTGAGAAATGGGAAATGAACTGGCGATAATAATTAATGAACCCCATAAAGCGCTGCACCGCTTTAAGAGAATGGGATTCTTGCCAGTCCATTACAGCCTGTAGTTTGGCAGGATCCATAGCCAATCCCTGGGCAGAGATGATATAGCCCAGGAAAGGTAAGGACTCCTGCTCAAACACACATTTCTCCAGCTTGGCATAGAGGGAGTTTGCCCGTAAGAGGTCGAAGACTTTGTTGACATCCCTCCGGTGAGAGTCTATATCTGGTGAAAAGATGAGAATATCATCCAGATAGACTACTACAAAGGTGGAGAGCATATCTCGGAAGATATCATTGACAAAGTCTTGGAAAACAGCAGGAGCATTACAGAGCCCGAAGGGCATCACCAGGTATTCATAATGCCCATCCCTGGTATTAAAAGCTGTCTTCCACTCGTCCCCCTCACGGATGCGAATTAGGTTATAGGCACCACGTAGATCAAGCTTGGTAAATAATCTTGCTCCTCGGAGCCTATCAAAGAGCTCAGAGATTAGGGGCAACGGGTACTTATTCTTGACGGTGATAGCGTTAAGACCCTTGTAGTCAATACATGGACGTAATTCTCCGTTCTTCTTTTGCACAAAGAAGAACCCCGCCACTGCTGGTGACACCGACTTCCTAATGAACCCTCTTGCCAGATTCTCCTGAATATACTGGGACATGGCCTCCGTCTCAGGAAGCAAGAGGGGGTAGACTCTCCCTGAGGAGGTTCTGCTCCAGGCAAGAGATCAATAGGACAGTCGGAGGGGCGATGAGGTGGAAGAGTCTCCGCCGCCTTCTTGGAGAAAACGTCTGCATATGACCAATAACACTGAGGAAGAGAGGTGAGATCTACGGGTATCTCTGTGGTGGTGATCTGAACGCACTCCCTGATTGGCCTGCCTCTACATGAATCACCCCAACCCAGTATCCTCCCAGAGGACCAATCAATATGGGGAGAGTGGTAACGGAGCCAAGGTACTCCCAGAAACACCTCATCTATTCCCTCGGGCAGGACAAGAAAATAAATACTCTCCTGATGGGAAGGGGACATAGATAAAGTGAAAGGGATCGTCTGGTGGGTGATTTGTGAGGGCAGAGTTGATCCATTCACTACTCGCACAGTCACCGGTTTGGCGAGCATCACCAGAGGTATAGTGTGGTGGAGAGCGAATGCAGAGGACATGAAATTCCCCTCGGCTCCAGAATCCACACAGAGCTCGGCGGTGAGCGTGGATGGACCTACTGTAATTGTCCCCTTAAAGGACAACTTGGTGGAAAATGCCGCAGTATCTAGTGAACCTCCTCCCAAGGTCATTAGACGCGACCGTTTTCCTGACCGCTGTGGACATTTGTTGGCAATACTAACAGCTGGCAATACTAACAGCTTTAAAGTTACAGCAATTGAGAAGGTTTTCAAATCTACCAGAGGAGGAGATTTCAGGAAAAAATTATGAAATTGTGAATCATTTTGGATCTTTAAGCTTAATACACGAGTACCATTAGGCTTGAACAAACGGCTAGATTTAATATTGCAATTGGATTAAAATTTATTCCAGGTATATTTAGGCTTTTTAGATCATTTTTTCATGATTTTTCGTTAGTCCTAATTAATTCTGGTTTCTTTCAAATATTTTTTCATCTGAAAAATAATTCAATAATATATGTTATATATGTTTATATTTGCGGTATTTTGTATCATCATATAGTTTTTATATTCTGTCCTATCTGTTTTCTTCTATAAGGGGTTAATTTCTAAGGGTGTTACCTTATGTCACTAATTTGTGTTACGTTCACCTGTGTTTCACATGTCTATATGGTATTTAAGTCTGCAGTATAGGTCATGTTGTAAACCATGAATAAGACCTGCTAGGTCGAAACGCGTCGGTTTCAGACCACCAGGGACCCCACCTGTAAATGTCTTTTTCTATGAAGATGGATTTTAATTTTATCCAATAAATATTGAATTTTTATTCATTTCTGCGCTGGAGATTTTTTTCTAACTGCTGGCAGATGTTACAGACCACGGGTACTCGAGCGGCCCGGGACTTAGGTCCTGCTCGAGAAACCTCCATGGCCTCATGGGAGTCGGGCGCCTGGCTGGAAGATTCTAGAGGTCTGGCGAAGGTCGGAGCCAGCCGAAACCTCTGCCTACACTGGGACCGCTCCAACCTCCGCTCGTGAAAACGGAGGTCGATGCGGGTAGATATGGCGATAAGCTTCTCCAGTGTGGTGGGAATCTCCCTGGTAGCCAAGGCGTCTTTCACATGGCCCGCTAGTCCTCTCCAAAACACGGGAATGAGGACTTATATCCGGCCAGTCCAACTCCGAGGACAGAGTCCGAAATTGGACAGGAAAACAGCTGACCAAGGATGAACCCTGTGAACTTGCCAGAAGTTGGAGCGCCGCATCGTGGGTAACCTGAGGTCCTAGAAAGACCTTTTTTAGAGCCTCCAGAAAACGAGGAGCACTCCACACCACACGGTCGTCACGCTCCCACAGCGGGTTGGCCCACTCCAATGCTCTGACCGACAGAAGAGATATTACAAAGCCCACTTGTGCCCGATCCGTGGGGAAACGTGCAGCCAGAAGCTCGAGTTGTATAGAGCACTGACTCACGAATCCCCGACATTGCTTGCTGTCACCAGCAAACTTGTCTGGAAGCGGGAGGTGGGATATTGTGGGGGCAGAGGTGGCAGTGGACACACTGGCTGCAGCCACGCTAGCAGCCTGAACAGCGACTGCGGTAACATCCACAGCTGAGGTTGTGCGCTCAAGAGCTGCCAACCTACCCTCCAGCTGCTGGATGTCCCGTAGTAGACGCTGGTCATCCGCCATTTTACTAGCCAGACCCTGGCGCTAGTGTTATGTTAGGGTCTGTGGAACGCACCAAATATATGATGTGGAGAGGTGCGTTCGCAGCCCCGGGGTCCACCATGCAGGTGGAGCCTGCTGCTAGTAAAATGGCACAAGAAGCGAACTCTGTTATCCCGCAGAGTGGCCAAAATAAACGCCGTAATGCGCTGTGGCAATATGTGCGAACTCTGTTAATCCACAGAGCCGCTAGGAGTGCCGCAGTGCTATATGGCGATGTGTGCGAACTCACTTAACACAACTGAGTCGCAAAATAAACACGCTAGGGCGCTGTCTAGCATTGAAAGCGAACCCTGTTACGTCACAGAGCCGCTGAGACAAACTTCTGTGTCCTGTCAGGCACCCAGGTACACAGTTAACTGCTAAGCGAACATAGAACGTGATCATGCGCTAATGTCCTCACGGGAGTCACCCGTAATCTATGGCGTCTGAACGCCAGGCCCTGAATATGGCAATCAAACTCCTCACCGGTTATGCCGGTAATCTAGGGCATCTAGGACACTGACCCTGACCAGCTAGCATACCAAACTCCTCATCGATTAAGTCGGTATTCTAGGGGCTTATTTCAGCCAGGCCCTAACCACACACACGCATGACCACACTGGCGCTAAGCATATAATGGTTGACACTAGCGCATGGCGGCCCAGCCATGCCACCCTTTTATAGTAACAGCTACAGGACCTGCCAGAAAAAAGGACCAATGAAACTGTTACAGAACACCAGTAGTCACAGAACCATCCTGGCGGACCAATAGGAGCTGCTGCAGTACCTGAGCATATGACCCCTGGTCTCCAATCAGAGATCTCACCCTGGGCATACTCAGAAGGGGAAAACAAGGACTTTGTGCTAAAGACGTCTGCTCGCCGCTAACCAGTACTGGCCACAATAGCAGAGCCTGGAGATGCAACAGTAATCTTCTGCACACTGTTAGACTGGGTGAGACGCTGGGACCGACATCTAAGCTGAGCAGAGTCCTCTGCAGCCGGAGATGAATGGGAGACTGCAGCCGGGATGGCTCGAGATTCACCTTGTGCAGAAGTGGAAACTCGACCCCTAACACCAACCAGAGTATATAAAGGGATCAAATTTCAAGGGTCACAATACTAAGTGAAAGTGTGCACTGATGTCAAAACTAAGCAAATAGCATATTTTTGGCCCCAAAAGTTGTTGTGCAATTTGTTCTGAGTACGCTGATACCCAATATGTGAGAGAAAATAACTGTTTGGGCACACGTCGGGGCTCGGAAGGGAAGTAATGATGTTTTGCAATGTGGACTTTGATGGAATAGTCTGCTGGCGTCATCGCGTTTGGAGAGCCCCTGATATGCCTAAACAGTGGAAATGCCCCACAAGTGACCCCATTTTTGATACTAGTCCCCCCAGGAACTTATCTACATGTGATTTAACAGTGGCAATGCCAACAAGTGCCCCCTTTTTGGAACTAATCTACTGTCTCCTGGTATGTGAATTTTATAAGTGACCCCAGATCTCATCGCAGCTCAGCTCAACTGGGAACAGAGCCCAGTAACTGCGATAACTTTGGTGAAATCCCTGCTAGCACCGTGAGCGCTCACAGAGCTTGCGGGGATCTCATCATGTATATAGGATGGGAGGGTGGGAGCGGAGCCATGTACATAGGATGGGAGGGTGGGAAGGACCTGTGACTACTGGAGTTCTGGAACAAGTTTCATTGGTCCTTGTTTCTGGCAGGTCCTGTAGCTGTTATTACAAAAGGGTGGCAATGCTGAGCCACCATGCGCTAGTATCAACCATTATATGCTTTGCGCCAGTGTGGTCATGCGTGTGTGTGGTTAGGGCCCGGCTGAAATAAGCCCCTAGAATACCGACTTAATCGGTGAGGAGTTTGGTATGCTAGCTGGTCAGGGTCGGTGTCCTAGATGCCCTAGATTACCGACATAACCGGTGAGGAGTTTTGATTGCCGTATTCAGGGCCTGGCGTTCAGACGCCATAGATTGCGGGTGTCTCCCGCGAGGACATTAGCGCATGATCACGTTCTATGTTCGCTTAGCACTTAACTGTGTACCTGGGTGCCTGACAGGACACAGAACTTTTTCTCAGCGGCTCTGTGACGTAACAGGGTTCGCTTTCAACGCTAGACAGCGCCCTAGCGTGTTTACTTTGCAACTCAGTTGTGTTTATTGAATTCGCACACATCGCCATATAGCGCTGCGGCACTCCTTCTAGCGGCTCTGTGGAATAACAGAGTTCGCACTTATTGCCACAGCGCGTTACGGCGTTTATTTTGGCGACTCTGCGGGATAACAGAGTTCGCTTCTTGCGCCATTTTACCAGCAGCAGGCTCCGCCTGCACGGTGGACCCCGGGCTGCGAACGCACCTCTCTACATCAAATATTTGGTGCGTTCCGCAGACCCTTACACGTCTTTAGCCACACTTTCTTTGTTACCTATGGTTTATTCACACCTGGGGCGTTTGTGATATTTATATAATTTAATGAATGTAATATATTAAGAGGATAAAAACTTTGATGGGAGGAGGAGGGCTTCTTTAAGAAGTTGGGTGTGTGCGATTCTAAATGCTATCAGTAACAGGTTAGTTTTTGCAGCGGATTACTCACGATACTCTCCAAGCATGTGACCACAGAACTTGTTTATTCAGGAACAATCAGGAGCAATATATGATAAGCTTAATAGATCAGGAATAAATCATTTGTGTGTCTCTATCTTTGCATCATCTACAGCAGGCTGCTTCTCTCACACAAAGACACAGGAAAACAGGAAATACAGTCACATGCTCTCCCTGTGTGAGCCTCTGGGAGTTTTTCTTTTTCTTTTAACTTTATAAACAGCATACAAATCTAGCAACTAAACACTCATAGACTGGAATGGAGTTGTTGCACCAAACATATTCCAACAGTTCGATAATTGTTTTACTGTTAAATTGTTATTGTTAAATTATACCTTAAGGTACTGCCACACTAAACGTTCCCGCTAACGATCACGATAATGACGCTATCGTTTGTGTGATCGTTTTAAGGTCGCTAGTAGCTGCCAAACTGGACGATTTCATTAACGACGCATCAGCTGTTAGCGATCTCTTTAACGACTTTGGCGGTCGTTGGGACGTGCCACACTGCATGTACTGTGAAAGATCACGACCTCGATAGGCGTGACTGAGCGCAACCTTTTGCACGCCCCTCATCACAGATTGGTGGTCACTATTTATCTCATAGATATTTATCACAGCTCTCCCGCTTTGTGATTGGATGACCGCGTCATAAAAGACGACGTATCAGCACTCCTCTCCATTGCTCTCGAGCAGAAGCGGTTCTTTCAAATCTCCAGCATCGTTCCAGTGTGTCCTGCTAGCCTTTGTAGCTACTGCGATCCAGTTTGCGCCACTATTGCGGTTGCTGCGTTCCAGTCTACGGCGTTGGGGTTTTTGCGATCCAGTCTGTGGCGTTATATCTTCTGCGATCCAGTTTGTGACGCTATTTAGTTTCCCTATTTTCTTTTTTATTCAGAATCACAAACAAGTTTTGTAAGGTAGGTATTTTTTTTTTGTCACATTTAATTTTTATTTTTTCTTTAATTTTACAGATCCATTTTTAGATCTCTGCTGTTGTTAACCATTGTCGTCCATCAATTTTTTTTTTTGCCATTGTTTTGTTCAGGCACGCCCACCATTTTATGATCCCAGCTCTGTCAATGTTTGCTCCTGCTGCGCCCACAACCACCATTTTGTGATCCCTGCTGTTGTTTGCGTAATTGTTCATCTATGATTTTTTTTATTTTTTTGCCATTGTTTTATTCTGGCACGTCCACCACCACCACCATTTTATGATCCCAGCTCTGTCAATGTTTACTCCAGCTGAGCCCACAACCACCATTTTTTGTTCCCTGCTGTGTTCTATGTTGTAGGCTATGTAAGCATTTTATTTAACCATTCTGCCGTTCTCACATAATCCTTTTTTTATTACAGATGGCCGATAAGCAGGAATTTTTGCGGGTGTTTATCGAGCTGTACCGCTCAATGCCGTGCCTGTGGAAAATAAAGTCGGCTGATTACTGTAACAGGCTTAAAAAGAAGGACGCGTACCAAAAACTGGTGGAGCTCTGCAAGAACCGTTACCCAGATGAACCGGCAGATGAGTCATCGGTGAAAAAACGCATTCAGGCCTTCCGCACAGTGTACAAAAAAGAGCTAAATAAAGTAATAAATTCTACCAAATCTGGAGCGGGGGCCGAAGATGTTTATGTCCCCCAACTGTGGTACTTTGATCTGTTCGCTTTCACAAGGGACCAAGAAGTACCCAGACAAGGGACATCCATGTTGGATCTAGACCCGGTGATCCAGCCGGACACCCCTGTCATACATGTAAGTACCTTTGTATTACAACACATTTTAATGTAAATGTCAAAGTGGACTTAAATTTAAAAAATGTAATTGTGAAATGTAGATAAAATGGCAGAATTATGCACTTCATGTACTGATAATTTATCTAGCTCAACGGTTGAGGCCTATCCATTTACAAGTGTCGTTTTCACATTTTTGCTCTATATGGGTGTTATAGTGTGAAGATAAATTTCTTTGTCTTTACAAGTGTCGTTTTCACATTTTTGCTGTATATGGGTATAGTGTGAAGATAAATTTCTTTTTCTTTGTGATTTACCATTTGTTTTTTGTTCATGCAGGACACAGAAGAGGCGGTCTCCACACCTCCAACTGAACAAGACAGCATGGCGTTGATCCAAGATGAAGAAGAGCCACCATCCTCATCTGTGCGGCGCCGGCTTTCACTTTCAGGAAGGAAAAGGAAGGCTCCCACCTTGGCTACCACCTCGGCTACTCCTGAATTGGTGGAAATTGTGAAAAAAGTGCTTACGGCAGAAAAAGACCAAACTAAAATAACAGGGTTTGCATACTTCGCTAATGAGAAGCTCCCTACACTGGATCCTGTACAGCGGATTCATGCAGAGAGACTCATGTTTGAGGTACTGACTCAAGCGTCTTTTGGAAACCTGGATAACAGATATGTCGTCATGCCAAGACCGCAGTACCCGGCCTACTCATGGTCGCACAATCATGTGCCGAACCCAATTGGGATAAATCCTGCAAACCCAAACGTTGGTGCTCCCCCTTATTTTTATACACCACAGAGGCAGCGTGGTAATGGCAACGATCCATCTTACCAGCAGTTGTAATTTTTAAAATTTTTTACACAAGTTTTTTTGATGTCTATATTTTTTTTACATTGTTACTAGAGTTGAGCGATACTTTCCGATATCCTAAAGTATCGGAATCGGAATGGTATCGCCGATATCACTAAAATATCGGCGATACCCGATACCGATACCGGAAGTCCCATGTAAGTCTATGGGAACAAAATATCGCAACTAAAAAAACCCCATTCTTTCCTTGTAAACACTAAATATACACACATAGAATACATATATATATATACATGTCATTGTGACATATATATACATATATGTATAGTTTATACACTTCTACATAGTAAAATATCCTCTCTGATTCAATTGCCGGGTAAAGCCGGCTTCAGTGAAAAGACAGAAGCACCCGACATGAAATGACACTTGGTGTACATAGGGTTAACCATGTCTTTTCATGTCGTTTGCTATCTGATTTGCACAAACAATTAAATCAGTCTATGTGTGCAAAATTTCACACCTGTAGGGGTTAATTAAAGGTGTAAATTCGTTGTAAAAAAAACGAACTTTTTTGCTACGAATTTACACCTTTAATTAACCCCTACAGGTGTGAAATTTTGCACACATAGTCTGATTTAATTGTTTGTGCAAATTAGATAGCAAAGGACATGAAAAGACATGGTTAACCCTATGTACACCAAGTGTCATTTCATGTCGGGTT
>JARQOD010006811.1:0-41363 GCA_033576555.1 Oophaga sylvatica | reverse complement strand
AAAAAATATATATTCATATAAGAAATATGTATGCCATGTGGAGCTAATAGTTTTCACTAATGGTTTCCTGTTGTCATATTTAATTAGCAGAGCTCCTGAGGTATTAATACAGAGGAAACCCTTCAGAAATGACCCCGTTTTGGAAACTATATAGGCATCTCTCAAGGGTTGCAGTGATTACTGAAAATTGTTTTTTTTTCCAATTAGGGATTTTTTTTTCAGTGGCTGTGCGACATAAGTGGCATATTAACTTTATTCTGTGGGTCAATACAATTAGCAGCATACCAAATTTATATTGTTTTATTTATGGTTCCTCATTTTTACATAATAAAAATACTCTAGAAAGCTAAAATATTTTTGTGATACCAGATTCTAGTAGAAATAATCTTTTTTCTTGTTGATTAAGCTGTATGGCGGCTTATTTATTTGTCCTATTTATTGATAGACAAGCTGTAATTTTTATTGGTACCATTTTGGGGTGGTCATTTTTTATTCCATCTTTGATGAGTAACAGGACATAAAAGTAGATTTTTTATGGTGTTAACTGGCAGGATAAATAGCATGTTTATTTTATACTTTGGGTCATTATGAACATCATGATGCCAAATATGTATAATTTATTTAGATTTTGTCACTTTTTTACAATAGAATCCAATTTTTTTTAAATAATGTTTTCATGTGTCATCATATTTTAAGAGCCAGAGCATTTCCATTTTTTCACTGCCGGAGCAGTTTGAGGGCTTATTTTTTATTAGATGAACTGTAGTTTTTAATGGTACCAATGTGGAGTTCATGAATCTTTTTTTTGCTTTTTATTCATTATTTTTATTGTCCACGTGGGTGGTACATGGACTTGTTTTTCGTTCAGCAAACTGTAATTTCAGTTGGTATAATTTTTGTTCTTGTGAACTTTTGAGCCAATATTTTTGAGGAGAAATGACCAAAAATGATGCCAATGATGCCAACTATGTGCTGTTGGTTTTCTTTTCAATAATAAAGAACTATTTACAAATGTAACATATTCTTTTAGATTTTTCAAATGTTTTTTAACATTACTGGTTTTCATACCTAAAACTTAGTATTACCCCAGGACAGGAAGAGATTACACATCATCTCTCTCTTGTCCCTCCAGCTTGTCAGTTCCTCCACTTCCCCTTTCTGTAGCCTTTAATAGGCTGTATCTAACACCAGATTTCAGCTATAGAAGTGATATTACGGTTTAAAGAGAGTTTTAAGGCTGTAAACAACTATGTACCTGCAGCTATTGCTTTAACCCTTGATATCTCGGGTTGTAACGTGACTACATTGGCGATTGAGAATTTGAACTTTAAATTGAGTCTTGAATCACTAAGGCCTCTTTCACACATCCGTTTTGTGCCTAACGGCGCCACTGGCGTTTTGCCGGATCGCCGCATCCGGCAACTAGTATGTAAAACCGGATGAGACGCATCCAGTATTTCGCCAGATCCGTCTCGGGCATCTGAACAAAAAACGGATCAGTCTCATCCGGTGTATCCGGCTTTTTATCCGTTTATCGACGGATTACACCGGATCCGGTTTTTAAAAACGCCCTTTTTTGGGTTCCAAACATGATTGGCTACTGTAATCCTATATATACACTGTTCCTACAGCCCATCTTTGACAGGTTGTAGAGGAGCAAGTGCAGGTTGGAGAGAAGAGCAAGTAGCAAGTGACTGGTGAACATGGATGTTATTATTGGCAATATCTTCAAGAATCTGGTGGATTTTACAGCGGAGGCGAATCGCTTGAAGATTATCCTTATGGAGAATGAGAGAAAGATCGAGCAGCGCATTATGCGTCAGCGCCAACGACGATGCCGTATGTGATCCACCCCATCACAGCACAGAGACTAACCCGTGGTGTGTATTCAACACTCAACATGGAGCTGAGAGAAAACCCTGAGAAATCTTTTGCCTATCTTCGGATGAAGAAAGAGAATTTTGACTGTTTGCTGGAGCATGTTGGTGAACAAATCCGAAGATCCGACACCTATTGTCGCTTCTCGATTTCTCCGGCGGAGCGTCTCATGGTCACTATAAGGTAAGCTATATGTATTGGATCTGCTTGCTTGAGCACACTTGTATTGTTGTTCTAATTTTTTTAACATCACAGGACAACAAGGGAACCATATCAGTACAATAAAACATGGTCAAAAACAGTGTGTTTTTCCTTTATTTTTTTATTTTTGGTATCTCCAATAGTTATAGCTGAGTTCTGCTATGTAATTGTCATGGGTGCATCGCCACGAAGATTGTCGCGATTGCACATTCTGACTTCTCGCAGCTGAGTTGCTGTTTCTTTGTGTTTGGTAATGAGGGAGTTAATTTTACCTAGCTCTTTGCTAAGACTAGGTCCAGCCTCGCCCGGGCTGCTTTTGATTATGTTCTAATTAGCTTCCTTTATATAGCTGCCAGTCTGCTGGTTAGATGCCGGTGAAAGCATTCATACAGACTGCAGATAGGATCGGTTCTGAGAAGACTTAAGCTAAGAGCTCTTTTGTTGTTTCTCCTCACCTTGCTTATAGTTTATCTCCTAGACCTTTGGTGTTCCCTCTGTGTTTTAATGTTGTATGCAAGACAGTATTTACTTTATCCCCTGTCTGTCTCGTTTGTCTATACTGTTTGTTAACCTTTACCTGTCCATTCCCTATGGTGGTAATCAGGGTCCTTCTAAGGACTAGATTACAGTGGTCAGGGATTTATAGGAGACAGGGTTTACGCTGGTGGCCTGGACCTCTGTACCATTAACAGTACCTCCAGGTAGAGGGACTAGTCAGGACCCCAGTTTAGGGTCAGCATAGACCCCGGTCCACCTCTAGCCAGAGACAGCGTGAAAAGGATTCAGTATTGACCCACAGGATATTATGTCAGGTAATACTATGCTATATATACATGTTAATGTTACCTATTTATATGTTATATAGAATGTTGTCCCACTTGATAGATTACTGACATTATATATTTATACATCTGCTAGACAGCGTGACAGTAATGCTGTGATTGTAAACTAATTGATTTTTTCTATTTTGTTTACAGATTTCTGGCAACTGGAGAAATGCTGTAATCGCTCCATTTCCAGTATCGCCTTGGAATTTCTACGCTATCAGGCATCATCAAGTACACTTGTCGTGCTCTGTGGGACTGTTTGGTTGGAGAATTTCTTCCAGAGCCAAGTACAGACCGGTGGCTTGAAATAGTGGACCAGTTTCTCCGTATCTGCCAGTTTCCAAATTGCCTGGGCGCTGTTGATGGCAAACACATCCGCATTCAAAAGACTGCAGGAACCGGATCAGAATTCTTTAACTACAAGAAATATTTTTCGGTCGTCCTGATGGCTATTGCTGATGCGGAGTACAAATTTATTGCTGTGGACATTGGGTCTTATGGACGGTCCAATGACTCTCAAGTGTTTAAACTTTCTGCTATGGGGTGGAGACTGTACGGAAACACTTTTCAGTTTCCACCCCCTAGGCCACTGCCTCAAACTTTTGGTCCACCTATGCCTTTCGTGTGTGTAGGTGATGAGGCATTCCAGCTGTTCGAACACGTCTTGAAGCCGTACGCCAGCAGAGGATTGAGCCATACAAAGAGAATTTTCAACTACCGCCTCACAAGAGCCAGACGGATGGTGGAGTGTGCGTTTGGGATTATGACAGCCAAATGGCGTGTCCTTTTGACTGCGATAAACTTGAAGACAGAGACTGTGGCATGGGCGTACCCAGGATCAAAACTAGGGGGGGGCAAGCCATGGTCGTTCAGGTTGTAAAATATAAGAACAAAAAATGTACCTTATAGATGACGTCGTCTCTGGAGTCATTCTCCTTTTCTTCATCTTGTCCAGACCCTATGATGAGTTTTCTCATCCACAGTCGTCTCTGCAGACCTCCATCTTCTCCACTCTTCTGCACCAACTCTCCACACGATGCCCTTAAAGACAGAAGAGTCATTATAATGCTCCTGAATAAAAATATCTGCAATATACTGTCGCCTCACACTATTCCCCTCCCTCCTCACGCTGTCTCCTCATATATTTACCCCCTCACTCTATTCTGCCTGCTCACACATACCCCTGACTCCCCATACTGTGTCTGCACACATCCCATCACCCTCACTCCCCATACTGTGTCCACACACATTCACCCGTTCACTCCCCATACTGTCTGCAACCATCCCCCATACTGTTTCCTCATACATACATGCTCTTCAGTACCCTCAAATCCCCCCACACATTAAATCCCCCATCCCCACTTCAAATCCCCCCACACACATTAAGTACCCCCATCTACACTCCAAATCCCCCACATACATTAAGTACCCCCCCACCCACACTCCAAATCCCCCCACATACATTAAGTACCCCCCCATCCACACTCCAAATCCCCACACTTAAAATAACCCCCATCCCCACTCCAAATCCCCCCACACATTAAATCCCCCATCCCCACTTCAAATCCCCCACACACATTAAGTACCCCCATATACACTCCAAATCCCCCCACATACATTAAGTACCCCCCCATCCACACTCCAAATCCCCCATGCATAAAATAACCCCCCATCCCCACTCCAAATCCCCCCCACACATAAAATAACCCCTATCCCCACTCCAAATCCCCTCACTCATAAAGTAACCCCCACTCCCCACTCTAAAATCCCCCCCCCATACACTCACACTCACACATGTCCCCCGTTAATCTTCGGTGGTTCTTCAGCTCCATTAACGTCTGGAGCACTTACCACCAACCGCTGCCTCACTGCCTGTGTCTTCGCCTCTGAAGAGCCAGCGTGTGACGTCAGCAGCGTGATCATGTGACCTGATCACGCTGCTGGCGCTTCATGGATGCGGAAGTGCCTGCGGCGGCGGTCAGGGCACAGAGCACTGCAGAGGAGCAAGATGTGAGTGTGTGTAGCTCAGCTGTATGCTAGCGTCTCTGACTCTGACACCTGGCTGGAGCCTGGAGTGAGTCAGATGCTAGCACACTGTGACTGCACAGCGATGCGCAGCAGCAGCACTTTCTCTGAGCCGGCTGTCAATTTGACAGCCGGCGCTCAGAGAACGGGAGAGGGGGCGGCAGAATGCAGCTACAGGCCTCATCTTGGCACGGCGCGCCCCTGCTCCTAGGGGGGGGCAACGGCCCCCCCCTGCCCCACGGTGGGTACGCCCATGGACTGTGGATGATGTTGTTAAAGCGTGCATGGTCCTACATAATTTTGTGATCACCAAGGAACCGATTTCTATTGAGGACCACAATCAAGAAACAACCTTGCACGACTACAGCAACATTACCACTCGGAGTATACTGGCGGTTTCAAGAATGAGGGACCATTTTGCCCAATACTTTGTGTCACCAGAAGGTAGAGTAGACTGGCAGGATGACTGGGGTGGATGGAGGAGGATGGGAGATAGCCTGCACTAGAGCAGCGTGGCACATATGCATTACATACATCTGCTGGTCAGCAGATAGCGTATCTGTGCGCTCCACCACAGACCTAAAAAAGCTCTTGCTTCCGACTGCATGGTTTGCAGAAGTGTCTTTACCTCCAAAATGGCGGAGGTTATCTGATTAATGCCTGCGGCAAGTTGTTCAGATAATACTTTAAGACAGTTCTGGAAAGATGCATTCAAATGCAAGAACTCGGGCGCATAGCTCCTCTCCTGACCCCTCTCCTGCCGCCCAGTACCCGCAGCTGTACTAGAGGTGGCAGTGGCAGAAAGGTGGGGTAAAGGGAATGCTATCTCCTCATCAGCAGCTGCATGTAATGCAGGCGGCCACGATGCTCCAGCGCTGGTGGATGGGACTGCGGGATCGAATGTGTGGGAAGGTGCAGATGTATCGGGGCAGTCGAAGTGTCCCTTGGTGTCGGTCTCCTGAGGGATCGCCCCAGAAGGCGCCAACTCTGCGGGCGCCCGAGTGCTGGTCACCGTGCTGTGGAATAAAGAGAAAACATACAATTAATATACAGATGTGGAATGGCCCTGGCTACAAAAAAACATTGGATAGATGTTAACATTTTATGGTAATATTTACCTTCGGGTGACCATAGTTTCCCGCAGGAACGCCAGGGCTCGTGCGTACTTGTACTTGCTCTGGCGTCCTGCAGATCCAGTCGTGGCCCGCATCTCCTTGTTGAACTCCTTCTTGAAACGATCCCTCACAGACCTGCCACCGCTTCACAATTCTCTCCCCTGAAACGTGAAACCACAAATTGGTTAGTATACAACATCAATGTTTCCCAGACTTCAGTCCTCGTGTCCCCCAGAGGTAATGTTTTCAGTATTTCCATAGTGTTTCACAAAAGGCAAGCCTGAAAACATGAACCGTGGGGGACACGAGGACTGAAGTTTGGGAAACACAGCTTTACAGTCAGCAACCTGAACTATACTTTCGGTGTTTAGTCTGGGACCGAACATCGAGGTCCTCCCAGCGGTCCACCATTGCCGATGCCACTTCCTCCCAGAGCCGTCGGGTCACTACTTGATCAGAATGGCGGCGGCGGTCCCCCATGTTCCACAGCGACTCCCTTTCTCTGACCAGATCAATGAGGAGGTCGACGTCTATCCCCTCCTCACCGTCCGAATCGGGAGCACGCTGTGAAGCCTGTGAAATAAAAACAGAAAAAACAATACATTAGCCTCCACACTAGCAAGTGAAAAAGAAAAAAAGGAAAAATGTTTAACAAAATCCAATTAAAAAAAAAATATATATATATACCAAAATTAAAAAAATATTTAGAAAAAAGACAAAAAATATTTAAAAAATAATGTAAAAAGACAAAAAAAGTTTAAATCAAACCAAAAAATTCGAAATTAAAAATGTAAAACAAAAAAAAGGATTAAAAAAAAACCAAAAAATGATTATTTTTTACCTAAAAATTAAATTGAAAGAAAAAAAAAACTTACACGGAGGTAACCGCCGCCGCTCTCACGACGACGACTCTGGGAGGCGCTGTGAGGACCCCTTTGTTGGCTACCAGATCCGAGAGACTAAAAAGAAAAAATAAAAGTTTGTGATATAGGCATGTGTTGCCCGCTGTGTGAAGTATGTACTAAATGGTTTTCTATGTGTTGTGTGTAGTGTGATGTTGTGTTTCTGCGATTGATGCAGGATACTTACGAATTGTGAGCCCACTTCGGGTATCTCTCCACCCCGTCCTTCTTCCTCTGGGAGCTCCTCTTCATCTTGCGATTCCTGTTATTAAAAAAGACAATCAATCCATATATCCCACAGATTGATTGTGGAGAAAAAATAAATGATATATTTTTACCGCCAAATGTTGACGATGGGAAGTAGGGCTCCCAGAAAAAGATGTCTCCAACTCCTGCTGCAGCTCCACAGACTCGGGTTCAGGTGAAGCCGCAGTTTCAGCGGCTAAAGCCGCAAGTGCAGCTGCTGCCGACGCTGTTTGCCGGTCTATGCTGTGGAAGAAAGACACAAAAAGGGCCAGTGAATATATGTATATTCCTTGGTCCTGGCTGAAAATGCAAAAATGTAAAATTTTTTTTTGGAATGTGGGATGTCATATTTACTTTCTGCTGGCTGTCCTCCTCTCTTCAACTACATCCTCCTCTCCTCTGTTGCTGCTGTCGCCTCTCTTGCCGCCTCTCTTTGACGTCTTCGGCTGTTGAATAAGGACACAAAAAGGGCCAGAGAATATATGTATATTCCTTGGCCCTGGCTGAAAGAGAAAAACAAAGATTTAATTTTTAGGGAAATGGGGGATGTCATATTTACTTTCTGCTGGCTGTTCTCCTCTCTGCAACTAGCTGCTCCTCTCCCCTTGCTGCTACTGCCGCCTCTCTTTGACGTCTTCGGCTGTTGAATAAGGACATAAAAAGGGCCAGTGAATATACAGTACAGACCAAAAGTTTGGGCACACCTTCTCATTCAATGATTTTTCTGTATTTTCATGACTTTGAAAATTGTAGAATCACACTGAAGGCATCAAAACTATGAATTAACACATGTGGAATTATACATTACACTTTACAAAAAAGCGTGAAACAACTGAAAATATGTCTTATATTCTAGGTTCTTCAAAGTAGCCACCTTTTGCTTTGATTACTGCTTTGCACACAGAAAAGGTGAACCGATGGACTCTACATGCCTGGTTCCCACCGTGAAGCATGGAGGAGGAGGTGTGATGGTGTGGGGTGCTTTGCTGGTGACACTGTTCAGTGTGATTCTACAATTTTCATAGTCATGAAAATACAAAAAAATCATTGAATGAGAAGGTGTGTCCAAACTTTTGGTCTGTACTGTATGTATATTCCTTGGCCCTGGCTGAAAGAGAAAAAAGTGAATACATTTTTTTGGAAATGGTGGATGACAGATTTACTTTCTGCTGGCTGTCCTCCTCTCTTCAAGTAGCTGCCGCCTCTCTTTCTAGTCTTCAGCTGTGGAATAAGCAGACAAAAAGGGCCCGTTAATATATGTATATTCCTTGGCCCTGGCTGAAAAAAATAAAAGTCAAACATGGACTGGAGTGAGATTTATGGTGTACGGAATACAACATCCCGTCATGAATTGGACACATAAACAGTACCAAGGAGACCCACCCTATCACTGGAAAAAAATGCACAATTGATACAGTACCAGGGGGACCAACCCCATCACAGCAAAAAAATTTAAAAATTTTACAGTACCAGGAGATCCACATTATCAATTGAAAACATGCACATTATAAACATTACCAGGGGATCCACTTCATCACAGTGAAAACATGCACATTTGATACAGTACCAGGGGGACCAACTTCATCACAGGGAAACCAAGTGACGCACATTATCACTTGCAAAACATGCACATTTTAAACATTACCAGGGGATCCACTTCATCACAGTGAAAACATGCACATTTGATACAGTACCAGGGGACCAACTTCATCACAGGGAAACCATGGTGACGCACATTATCACTTGCAAAACATGCACATTTTAAACATTACCAGGGGATCCACTTCATCACAGTGAAAACATGCACATTTGATACAGTACCAGGGGGACCAACTTCATCACAGGGAAACCACGGTGACGCACATTATCACTTGCAAAACATGCACATTATAAACTTTACCAGGGGATCCACTTCATCACAGTGAAAACATGCACATTTGATACAGTACCAGGGGTAGCAACACCATCACAGCAAAAAAAAACACATTCTACAGTACCAGGAGATCCACATTATAAATTGAAAACATGCACATTATACAGTAGCAGGGGATACACATTATCTGTTATGTTTCGGTAACTGAGGAGAAATAGCAAAAAAATAGCAAAAGCGGTAATACACCAGAGAGGCTGGAACCTATTGGATTGCAGTAACCTAAACTATCCACACAACTAGAAGTAGCCGTGGAGCGTTCCTAGACGCTTCGTCACAGCCTGAGAGATAACTACACCTAAAGGCAGAAAGATGAAAGCTATCTGCCCCGGAGCAGATCCCCAAAGAAAATAGGAAGCCCCCAAACATGTAATGGCAGTTAGACAAGAAGAAAGCACGGACACAGACAGAAAATAGAATGAGCAAACGCTGGGGCCCAATCTGTCTAGACAGAAAAGTACAGGAAAGAATTTTGACTGCAATCCATCAAAACCCTGACAAAAATACCAACACTTCTGATTGCCAAAAAACCTGAGATCACACGATCTCATCCACCTAAATCAGATCTCTGGTGTAACAAAACGCTACTCAGCAAATAAAAAGTAACAAAGGAGCAAAGCAAAAGTGCAGACAAAAGCGGAGCACAGTTGCAGTGCCAGACCCCCCAAAGGGGACAGGCTGCAGTCCACTGCAAGCAGCAAACCAGCATAGAAAATCAAACAGAGGAAAAAAAACCAGCAAACACTTATCTGAAGGAGAGCAGGAAACTAGCAGTGCTTCAAGCAAGACCAGAAGAAACAATTGATAACCGGCAAGGCTGCTGGGAACTCAGGCCACTTATATCCTACCATTCAGCGCCAGCTGAAGGCCATTCAGTAATCAGTTCATTACCCTCAGCAACCACCCGAGGGAGCCCCAGCTCAGAAGCCGCCTCCAGCATATTCACAACAGTACCCCCCCTTGAGGAGGGGTCACCGAACCCTCACCTGCGCAACCAGGCAGATCAGGATGAGCTCGATGATAGGCATGGATAAGTCTCCCAGCATGAATGTCCGAAGCAAACACCCAAGAATTGTCCTCCTGACCATAACCTCTCCATTTAACCAAATACTGGAGTTTCCGTCTAGCAAAATGAGAATACAATATTTTCTCAACCACATACTCCAAATTCCCCTCAACCAAAACAGGGTCGGGAGGCGCAGCCATAGGAACCACTGGTTCAACAAACCTCTTCAATAAGGACTTGTGGAACACGTTATGGATCTTAAATGTCCCTGGAAGAAGCAAACGGAAGGAAACAGATTAATAATTTCCATGATCTTATAAGGTCCAATGAACCTTGGCTTAAATTTTGGAGATGCAACCTTCATTGGGATATTCCTTGAGGACAACCAAACCAAGTCCCCCACTTTAAAACGAGGACCATCAGTCCTATGCCGGTTGGCAAACCGCTGGGCCTTCTCCTGAAAGAGAGACAACCTCTCCACCACCTGGTCCCAAATCTGCTGCATACGCTGCACAATAGAGTCAGCCCCCGGACAGACAGAAGCCTCCGCCTGTCCTGAAGAAAATCGAGGATGAAAACCAGAATTGCAGAAAAATGGAGACATCAAGGTGGCAGAGCTAGCTCTATTATTAAGAGCAAACTCAGCCAAAGGCAAAAAAGAGACCCAGTCATCTTGATCAGCAGACACAAAACATCTCAATTAAGTCTCCAAGGTCTGGTTTGTTCTCTCGGCTTGTCCATTGGTCTGAGGGTGAAATGCAGAGGAGAAAGACAACTGAACACCAAGTTTAGAACAAAATGTCCTCCAAAATCTGGAAACAAACTGGACTCCTCTGTCAGACACAATGTTCTCCGAATGCCATGTAACCGTACCACGTGCTGAAAGAACAAAGGCACCAATTCAGAGGAGGAAGGTAACTTAGGTAATGGCACAAGATGTATCATCTTAGAAAACCTATCACAGATTACCCAGATAACGGTCATTCTCGGAGAGACAGGAAGGTTAGAAATAAAATCCATAGAGATATGGGTCCATGGCTTCTTGGGCACAGGTAATGGCATTAACAAACCACTAGAGCGAGAGCAAGGCTTGGAGCGAGAGCAAGTCCCACAGGACTGCACAAATTCCCTGACGTCACGAGACAAAGTAGGCCACCAAAAGGACCGACTCACCTAGTCTCTGGTACCAAAAATCACGGGATGACCAGCCAACGCGGAATAATGAATCTCAGACATCACACTCTTTTTCCACTGGTCTGGAACAAACAACTTCCCAACAGGGCAGCGCTCAGGTTTATCCTCCTGACACCCCTCCAGAGCCAGTCTCAAATTGGGCGAAATGGCGGAAAGAACCACACCCTCTTTCAAAATAACAGCAGGATCAGATAACTCAGGAGAATCTGCAAAGAAACTCCTCGAGAGGGCATCGCCTTGACATTCTTAGTGCCCGGAAGAAAAGAAACCACAAAATTAAAACGTGTGAAAAACAAGGCCCACCTGGCCTGTCTAGGATTAAGTCGCTTGCCTGATTCGAGATAAACCAGGTTCTTATGGTCCGTGAGGACCACCACCTGATGTTTGGCTCCTTCCAGCCAATGTCTCCACTCCTCAAAGGCCCACTTCATGGCCAATAACTCCCGATTACCCACGTCATAATTACATTCAGTAGGAGAAAATTTTCAAGAGAAAAAGGCACAAGGGTTACTCTTAGAGGTCTCTGGATCCCTTTGGGACAAAACGGCACCTGCCCCAATCTCAGAGGCATCAACCTCCACCTGAAACGGCAGAGAAACATCAGGCTGCCGTAAAACAGGAGCGGAAATGAATCTCTGCTTAAGTTCCTGATCCGCAGAAACTGCCTCAGGAGACCAATTCACCACATCGGAACCCTTTTTGGTCAAATCAGTCAATGGTTTAACAATACCAGAGAAATTACCAATAAATTTACAATAAAAATTGGCAAAACCCATAAATCTCTGAAGAGCCTTCAATGAAGTAGGTTGAACCCAATCACAGATGGCCTGAACCTTGACCGGGTCCATTTCAATAACAGACGGAGACAAAATGAATCCCAGAAATGAGACCTTCTGTACGCCAAAAAGACACTTTGATCCCTTCACATACAGTGCATTCTCTCTCAAAATCTGGAACACAGTCCGAACATGTTTCACATGAGAGTCCCAGTCATTGGAAAAAATCAAGATATCATCCAAATAAACAATCAGAAATTTATCCACAAAATCCCTGAAAATATCATTCATGAAGGATTGGAAGACGGAAGGGGCATTAGTAAGCCCAAAAGGCATCACTAGGTACTCAAAATGCCCCTCTGGGGTATTAAATGCCGTCTTCCATTCATCTCCATGCTTAATGCGAATAAGGTTATACGCCCCCCTGAGGTCAAGCTTGGTAAACCAACTAGCACTTTTCACTCTGGAAAATAGGTCAGAAATCAAAGGTAACGGATATTGATATTTAACAGTGATCTTATTCAGGAGGCGATAATATACACGGCCTCAATGAACCATCCTTTTTGGCCACAAAGAAAAAACCGGCGCCCAAGGGTGAGGAGGATGGTCTGATATGACCCTTCTCCAATGACTCCTTGATATAAGATCGCATAGCATCGTGTTCAGGTACAGATAAATTAAAAAGGCGACCTTTAGGAAATGTACCACTAGGCACTAACTCAATAGCGCAATCATAGCTCCTGTGAGGGGGCAAGAATGCAGATTTACTTTCACTAAACACATCAGAAAAATCATTCAAAAAGTCAGGGACATCCTGAGACTGGGGAGAGGCAGAAAAAACAGGAGTGTCAGTATTAACACATTGGCAGCCCCAACTGGTCACAGACACAGATTTCCAATCCAAAACAGGATTATGAGTCTGTAACCAAGGGAAACCTAGTACAATAATGTCATGCAGATTATGCAACACCAGAAATTTACAACTCTCCTGATGATCTGGTTCAACCCTCATTATCACCTGAATAGAAAACTGGGGTTTATTCTCCGCCAAAGGGGTAGAATCAATGCCCAGTAGGGGAATAGACTTCCACAGGGGTATCATGGGAAACCCACAACGTTTGGCAAAGTCAAAATCCATCAGGTTAATAGCCGCTCCTGAATCAACAAAAGCTTGAGCCGAAAATGTGGACAGGGAGCAAATATCACGGTAACAGTCAACAGAAATTTACTCTGAACACTACCCAAGACAACCGAGCGTGCAAAACGTCTTCACCGCTTAGGGCAGACAGAAATAGCATGGGAAGCGTCACTACAGTAGAAACATAACCCATTGCGCTTACGAAACTCATGACGCTGAGCCCCAATAGTCACTCCATCACATTGCATGGGATCAGGAGCTGGCTCACAAGGCAACACTATCTCACGCATACCTCTGCGCTCATGCAAACGTCTGTCAATTTGAATAGCCAAAGACATAGAATATTGAGACCAGAGGGAACAGGGAATCCCACCATAACGTCCTTTACTTTTTGTGACAGACCCTTTCGAAAAAGGGTTGCCAAAGCATCATCATTCCATTTGGTCAGGACTGCCCACTTTCAAATTTTCTGACAGTACAGCTCAGCGTCTTTACGACCCTGATTTAATGCCAACAAGATCTTTTCAGCTTGATCAGTGACATTAGGTTCATCGTACAATAACCCCAGAGCCTGAAAAAATACATCAACATCATTCAAAACAGGATCCCCAGGTGTCAGGGAAAAAGCCCAATCCTGAGGGTCGCCGCGCAACAGAGAGATGAACCTGCTGTGCCGCGTTCCCTGAGGACTTAGGCTTTAAGGCAAAAAAACAACTTACAGTTATTTTTGAAATTCAGAAATTTAGACCGATTCCCCAAAAATAAATCTGGTATGGGGATACTAGGTTCCACTACTGGCAACCTAGCAAGATAGGTAGCAATACTCCGAACCCATGCAAGCTGCTCCACACGGCCAGACAACTGTGCAAACTCCATTGAGAGAAAAAAAAAATTCCTCCTCAGCACCTAGAGAAAAGAGGGAAGAAAAAAAAAATGCAACAAACAGAGTTTCCTTATTACTATTTTCCCCTTCTGTGAGTACCATATAATTTTCAGTTTTGGGCTGGTTATACTGTTATGTTTCGGTAACTGAGGAGAAATAGCAAAAAAATAGCAAAGCGGTAATACATCAGCGAGGCTGGAACCTATTGGATTGCAGTAACCTGAACTAACCACACAACTAGAAGTAGCCGTGGAGTGTTCCTACGGTGATCCTAGACGCCTCGTCACAGCCTGAGAGATAACTACACCTAAAGGCAGAAAGATGAAAGCTATCTGCCCCGGAGCAGATCCCAAAAGAAAATAGGAAGCCCCCAAACATGTAATGGCGGTTAGACAAGAAGAAAGCACGGACACAGACAGAAAATAGAATGAGCAAACGCTGGGGCCCAATCTGTCTAGACAGAAAAGTACAGGAAAGAATTCTGACTGCAATCCAACAAAACCCTGACAAAAATACCAACAATTCTGATTGCCAAAAAACCTGAGATCACACGATCTCATCCACCTAAATCAGATCTCTGGTGTAACAAAACGCTATTCAGCAAATAAAAAGTAACAAAGGAGCAAAGCAAAAGTGAAGACAAAAACGAAGCACAATTGCAGCGCCAGACCCCAAAAGGGGACAGGCTGCAGTCCACTGCAAGCAGCAAACCAGCATAGAAAATCAAACAGAGGAAAAAAAAACAGCAAACACTTATCTGAAGGAGAGCATGAAACTAGCAGTGCTTCAAGCAAGACCAGAAGAAACAATTGATAACCGGCAAGGCTGCTGGGAACTCAGGCCACTTATATCCTACCATTCAGCGCCAGCTGAAGGCCATTCAGTAATCAGTTCATTACCCTCAGCAACCACCGGAGGGAGCCCCAGCTCAGAAGCCGCCTCCAGCATATTCACAACAATTATCACTTGAAAAAATGCACATTATAAAGTAGCAGGGGATCCACATTATCAATTGAAAACATGCACATTATACAGTAGCAGGGATACACATTATCACTTCAAAACCATGCACATTTGAAACAGTACCAGGGGGACCCACCCCATCACTAGAAAACCATGAACATTTCATACAGTACCAGGGGGACCAACCCCATCACAGCAAAAACATGATTTTGAAACTGTACCAGGGTGCAAAGACACTGCACTGCACTAGCTCAGGCAGCAGTGGTGACAGATGCGTGGTAAAATTTGGGGTGGGGGATGTGATATTTACTGTCTGCTGTCCTGGCGCTCCATTTGTGTATCTGCTGCTGGTGCTGATGCGGAACCTTGTGCTGGTGTTGGTGATCGTGCGGTGATGGTCCTCGTCTTTGTCTTGCTCTCTTGGCTGGATGCATGGTAATGTCTGAGTGTCCCACTGCATGCTTTTACATATGTTTGCTGTGGGCTGGTATATCAATTGAAAAACTGGATCCGGCCACCGAATCCGGCTTCTGCCGGATCTGCCGCATTGCGGCGCTCATAGACTTTCATTGTTACAAAAGCCGGAAGCGCCGGATCCGGCGCTTCTGGCTTTTTCGCCGGAGACAAAAAACGTTACAGTAGGTGTTTTTTCCAGACGCCGGACTGCGACCAGACACTGGATCCGGCAAAAACCGCATGTCCCTGTGGCGTGATCCGGCCATAATGTTACTCAATGGAAAAAAAAAACGGATCCGGCATTACATTTCGTCGGATGCGGTTTGACAAAAAAAGGCCGGAGCGCGCCGTCAGGTGCAAAACGGATGTGTGAAAGAGGCCTAATGTAGCTGTAATCCTGGATGTATCTCATATGTCCCTGAACCACCATGCAAGGACATATGAGATACATTCTTATCAGTGAAAAAGTTAAACACATTTCATAAAAGTGTTTGGTAATGTTTTTTATATTTTATCGGAATCTGCAAAATATAACACTTGCAATTTTAATGCTGGCCGCTGGGGCTATCGTAGACTTAGACATCATGTTCTTGCAGAAAATCCACAGCTCTGACAGCATTTAATGTGAATGGTGGATCCCAGTGTTATCTTACTTGTCACTGTGTCCCTCCTGTCTGTGATTATGATGAGTAATATAACAAAAAATAGAAAAAAGCGCAGATGACCCTAACAAAAAGACTTTTTGACATAGAGAAAAGTGCTAGGTAATCAGCTCATCTATTAGAGAAGTGCTTATAAAAGGCACATCTCAGTTTGAAGATGTATAGTTATTGCCAAAGGATCTCAGCTTCTGCCATCTTTCCATGCGGATGGAAGCGAAATCTCCAATCTTAGAATAATGGAGCAGTGTAAAAACGGCAGAGATAACCACTGGCACTTCTGAAAAATCCACAAATGTTTCAAGGATAACACTTTATTTTATTGTAAACATTATAGGAAAATAGTGTCTACATTGGATTAATGCTTTCTTCAAAGGCGATCATACAGTAGATATAAAAAGTTGATACACCCCTGTTAAAGTGACAGTTTTTTGTTATGTAAAAACTGATCATACCTAGAAGAATTATTTCAGGATCTTTTTCACCATTAATATCACTCAAACTGTGCAATTCAATTAAAAAAAATAAACTGAAATGTTTTGGGGACGAAAATTTAAAAGAAAGAACCACAATAATGTGCCTGCATAAATATGCAACCCTTAATCTCATACTTTGTCCGTGTCCGTGTTCTGCACGGTTCAAGAAGTGTCCACCTGCCAGACGACGTCAGTTAGGGATCAGAGGATAAATGTCTTCATACAAATCCTTAGTTGTCACCGGTGGGAAGAACGCTGAGGTGCTTTCCTGAAAGCCTGAGGTGCCGAAGATGCCAAGGTCCAGGCCGAGAAGAGAAGTTTTAGTACACGTATAGTGTTATATGCAGCGGGAGTGAGGAATGCTGGGGTATTCACACCTTGAGGGGCTGTTGGCCACAGAATAACTGTGGAGAGCTGTAATCATCATCATCATCAACTGCTACAGTAAAAGCTATTTTTTATGATAGGTCGCATTCATGGATTTCTGCATCACAATCACAACTTCTCCCTATTTATTCTGCTGAGTACAGGCTGCTGGCCGATGAGACCACCGAGACCATTGGCCTCCAATACGCCCCGGCTCTGTAGAGGCCAACCCAGAAAAATAGACAGAAAGATAGACATCAAGTGGTGGCAAGGACTAGACCTACATGTTTTCAACAGAAATGTTTTTAATCATGATATAAGCCTGTTAATTCTATTGTTCCTTGCACTTTGAAACAATGACACAATCCAAAAAACAATGGCAAACATTAACTCTTTGGCAAATACACAATATGCAAAAAGTAATAATAATACGTTACTGAAAAGCAGGCGTGCCAATCATTCCACACACACAAAAGATAATCAACTTGAAAAATGTTGCAATCCACACAGTAATGAGTAAAATAATAATCATGTCTCCTAATAAATATACAAGAGATCATTTTTGTAATTCATACCATGAGGAACTCTGGTTGCTAAATGCAAAATCTACAAATCCTCTCTGCAAAGACAAATCTAATCCAATTAGCTCCTGTTAATGGCTTATTATTTTCAATAGAAAAAAAAATAAACATATTTTAATTCACAGTTGTGCAAAGTAACAAAATGGCTAACTACACATAATGCCTTAAGACTCCTTCACACAACAGTTTTTCTTATATGAATACTATTTGTTTTTTTTATGGATAACACTTGTACCTATGATAGTCTATGGGGCAGTTCACATGTCCGCTTTATTTGGACTTAGTTGTTCGCACAGAAGCACAGAGACTTGTCCAACATTGATTGGTGTCGGATCACTCACATGCATACACAAGTCCATAGGTCCGTTTAAAAATTAGACATCTTGAGAACCCTCCATCAGTTTCTCTTTCACCCAAGAAAACTCTGACCTAACTCTGATGACACTCTGATCACAAGCACTGATGAAACTCGGACCATTTATGCGTATGAGAAAAATCATTAACGTGTGAAAGAGCACTGGAAAACTTTTGTTTGATTACCAATAATGTGCTGTGAGATACAATCTTTCAGTTTCTTGGTCATACAACCCATATAATACAAATCACAGTGTGAACAGTGAACCAGATAAATGAAATGATGATTATTGAAATGTATTTATTTATTTTACTCACTTATATAGCGCCATTAATTCCACAGCGTTTTACAGACATTATTGGCACTGTCCCCATTGGGGCTCACAATCTAAATTACATATCAGTGTGGGAGGAAACCAGAGAACCTGGAGGAAACCAACGCAAACACGGGGAGAACATACAAACAGGGTCGGTGTTAGATGAAGTGGGTCCCTGAGCTAAAGTTTAAAGTGGGGCCCCAAATGATCACCTATTGCACCATCACACAGAAACATTTCTGTTGTATTTACATTTGCTGAGTTCAGGCAGCTAAACGAGCGTGAGCGACAATATTAGAGTTGTTCGACGCTTATTTCCTGGCCTTACTCCGGCTGAGGAAGGATGATGGGGACAGAGAGTCCTTGATACAGAATAATTCAGGTCCCAAATGGTACATATAGTAGAATCCACTCCACATGGTCCTTGATAGAGTTAAATGCATCCCCCTCAGAGTATAATGCAGCCCCCTTGGAGTATAATGCAGCCTGTTATGAATGTTTTAGAAATGAATTCTGAGCAGAAGCTCCCTCTGGTGGTTACAAACAGTACTGAACCATTCAATGAGGATAGGCAATCAGGAATTACAGACTGGCTTGATATAAGGGAGGTTTCCCCCCATCATGGTTGCCGGTGATCAATTGTTCCTGTCTCAACGTTGTTTCCTGGTTCACTTGGAAGCTTGCTGAGTCTTGCCTCTTCTCCTGCTCTCAGATAAGATATTTTCTGTTTTTTGTTTTTGTGCTTGCCATTTGCATTTTTCTCTGCATTTCTGTGAGGTTGGCCAGGTTCCCCTCCCCGGGGGCTTGGGCTCCTCTCTGGTTCCTCTGGAGCCACTGTTGTTTGTTCATTTGCCTTGTAAGCTTTTCAGGGGATATAGCTCTAGGATCGCTGTCTGGGTAGACAGAGTGGCACGAAAACAGTTCATTCAGACAGCAGTTCTGGTGAAAACTGGCCGCAACCAGCTTTATTAAAGTCCACAGCAAACAGATAAAAACAAATCATAAACAGAAGACCTAGGCTTGTCTAGCCACTAATTACACTTAGATAGATTTCCCTATCTATCCGGGTCCAGACTCTACCAGTCTGTGCCCAAAACAACACATATGTTCAGTAGTTACCAGCTGGAGTTTCACAGAGTCTCCTCCTTGTGTCTGAAGGCACCTTCAATGTCCAGACTTGAGAGAGCTCCCCTCCTATTCAGCCGCTATTCGCACGGATTCTCACTGAGACTACTCCTGCGTCCGGGGTACACCCAGCACCCAGACTGAGATAGCTCAAACTCCTGGAGACTGCTTCTTGTGCCTGGAATCCTTGTCCAGACTAAGCGAGCTCTCTGACTGTGTTCCAACACACCTACTTCTGGTCTCCTAATTAACACCTGAGTGATTTCAGGCCTGAGCTGCAAGTGTGTACTGAATGTAAGGTGTAGTGACCTTTCTCTACCACTAGGTCTACAAAGCCACACACCTCCCTTATACCAGTCAGTAAAGTAGCTAGGTGAAATATACACCCCATTCAATACACATACTCTCACTGTCTCACATATCCCCCCCTCTTCTCCAGACCGGAGGGCTGGTCATCCAGACGGAGGGCTGGTTAACAATCCAACAGAGACAGTGAACTCTGGACCAGTCATGGCCCTCATCAGCTTCATCTTCACCACTGTCATTTGTATCTTCACCTGAGTCATAGCCAACATCAGCTTTCTCTTCATCTGAAGCATCCGTACTACCCTGTACCCTCCCAGGCCTGTGCTCTCTGCGGGCCTCGGGTATCCTGCACGGTTTCATCTTGACCTTAGGGCCGGGCTCAGTTTCGATATAGTGCCTGGCCAGAGAAGTACGACCAGGCACGTCAGAACACCTCTGCTGATTCTTCCACAGAAACTCTCGTACCTCCTGTTTTTGGGGCACTGACCCTGTGTCACCAACTGTCACAGGAGGTATAGGGGTTTTTTCACCTTTCTCTAATTCCCCCTGAACCTTTTTTAGCACATCTACTTTCTTAAATATCAGTTGGTTCATAAATTCTATTTCACAGAACTTAAGCACCTCTGCCATGGTCTCTGACCATTTTGAGCCACACTGTTCCCACAATTGGCACTGTAGAGGAAGCTGATCGTTTTTCTTTTTCGGTACACATAATTCATCCTCTTCTTGTACAGGCTCTTCTGGTAGAACATGCTCAGAAGCCCTACCGTCAGTCTTACATTCTGCCTCTTCAGTCACATCATTATGGTCTCCAATATTTCCATTTATTCCGGCTTTCAAGTTCTCCTTGATAGCGGCATCTGTATACTCAGAACCCGCCGGATTCTTCTCTTCCACCACGTTCTGCATCCCATCTGAGCTCCCGTGTGTCTGCAGCGGCAACGGAGTGACACATCGCTTTTCCCATTTGTTGGGACGTGGCTCCGATGTAGACTCCATGAAAGTGCGCTTGAGCTCACCAACGCCAGCCTGATGTCTCAAAATCTCATCTTGTGACTTATCCAGATCCTTGGTGTCACTCGGGAACACCGCTGGGGCTCCGGGCGCCGAACTTCCAGCCTGAGCTTCACGAGTTGCAGCTACTGATCCGAACCGCAACCCGTCCACGCCGCTGTCTTCGGCAGAAACAGATTCCTGGACAAAGTCAGTCCCCATATCTTCAGTCTTGTTCCTCACAGCTTCACTTGAGACCTCAGCTTCTGATGAGGCATCTGGTTTGGTGTCTACCACTTCTATGGCTTTTTCCACCTCTGCAGCATCACCTTCAGAGTCCTTGGCATGATGCAGATCCACACCGCACACCGACAACTTCTCATCTTCAACAGCATCCACTTGTGCTGTGTTCAGTTTCAGAGTCCTGCCTTTAAAGCTCAGCTCTCCTCCTTTCACCTTAGTCTTCGCCAGGGAACCGGCCAACTGTAAAACATCTTCAGATGCCATCTTCTGTCTGGCTGTAAGGTCAGTATCAGCTTTCTTCTCAGGACTCTCAACCTCCTCTGCTACCATGCCTTCCTCATTTGCACTGGTTGCTTTATTGTCATCAGATGACTCACCATCACTCCCAATATCCCTGCCTGACCCCTTTTTCTCAGCCACATCCGGGTCACTTTCAGGGTTATACAATTCATTCTCATTCTCATCCTGCTCACTTTCAGGAGTATACAATTCATTCTCATTCACATCCTGATCTGGAACCTTAGTTAACATGTCATCCACAACATTAACTTCACCATCTGGTCCCTCAAGTATGTGACTATGTGACAACCCCAGCACTATACTTCTATATAGCTCAGGTACTAGGAGCTGACTCACGACCTCACCCTGGACTTCAGTGTCCCTATACAACAGGTGAGTGTTTATGGCAACATGAGGAAACCTCTCCTCAGAGCCAGGCTCTTGGGAAACCTCATTTAGAACATTTATATTTTCCTGGGCCGTTTTAAGAGAGGGGTCTCGCCACTGCTCACTCTCAAAATTGTCACAGGACACAGGTAAGTCAGGGACACTCGGTTCCCGAGAACCACCATCCTCGTCTCCCAACATCACCTGCAAAGGAATTTCATCACTATCACAGTCATCATTATTATCAATATCATTATCATGACTATGATCAGTATCATCATCACTATCATGATCATCATCACTATCATTATCAGCATCAGCATCATTATCATGGTCATCATCATTATCATGATCATCATCATCATCATCATTATCATTATCATCATCATCATTATCATGGTCATCATCATTATCATGATGATGATCATCATCATCATTATCATTATCATCATCACATAAGTTTAACGGCCCACTAGCATTGTGTTCCGCCCCTCGGGACTGCGCACCCTCAGTAGGAGCTTCATCACACTGTCCATCAGAAACATTTCTCCCCCAGAGACCCTTAGATCGGGGAAAGTCATTACCCAATATGACGGGGTGCACCAGGTTCTTCACTACCCCCACTTCATATGAAACCTCCCCGAGTTTGGGGACCAAGTCCACGGCAGTCTCTGGGTAGACTTTGGTGTCTCCATGGATGCACACCATACTCAGGTGCTTATCAGGGATGAAGTCCCTATCAATCAGGCTGTCACATACGGAAGTCACTGGACTCTCTGAGTCCAAGAGGGCCTGTGCTGGGCAGTCATTTACAACCACCGGGCCACCTGTGGTCCAGTCTCTTCGGCTGAGGTGGACACACACACAGGCTCTGCGCAGGGAGAGAGGGATCCGCCAACATCACAACACATAGGCTCCCCCTCTATTGGACAGTTGGCTGCAATTTCACGACATCTCCAACACTGTCCATTACACGTTCCCACCCATATGTCCCCTCGGGCCTGAACCCGCTTATCAGCATACCCCATGTCCCCAACAGCTGGAACGCTCTTACCGCGAGAGTTCAGCGTCCGGGAACTCTGAAGTGACGACCTCTCAGACGGCTGGTCACGGAGACAGTCTTTGCTGGCGAAGGCCTTCTCCATCAGGCTGACCAGACGATTGGCGTCCTCAGGAGGACATGCTCGGGTGTAGCGGTTCACTATCACCTTTTCAACTCCATAATCAGGTTTGCTGACTGCAGACTCCCAACTGCATCTCCAGTCATGAACTCCCCTGGCACGGGCTGTCACCGTAACACCCAGCCGGGTAAGAATCTCCCTTTCAGCTTGGCATAGTCTTGGCTGTCCTGCTCGCTCAGGTCAGCATAGGCCATTTGGGGTTCTCCAATCAGATAGGGTGCGACCATCATGGCCCACTCAGATAGGGGCAGATTCTCCTTCTCTGCCAGTCTCTCAAACCTAGTGAGATATACCTCCACATCATCACGAGGTGTCATCTTTTTCAGGGACCGTCTTACCGCCTTCTTTACAGCGGACAATGCAGGTGACTTTGCCACATCACTTCGGGACGCGGCACCGAAATCCTTTTTTTGTGCTGCCATCCGCTCAACAAATAACCGGTTATTCTCCTGCTGCTGCTGCAGGAATTGCTGCTGGGCCTGCTGCATGCGCTGCTGGTGCTGCAGGCGCTGCTGCTCCATGCTCTGCTGCATGCTTCGCTGGGCCTGGACCAGGTACTCAATGAGCTCCTCCATACTGCCGGACTTATCTGTCTCAACCACGGCAGTCTTATGTTGCACATTAACTTGCGCCATTTGTTCAAACAGCGCCTCCATGCTGTCATCCATGCTGTCAGACTTCTCTGTCTCAACAACTGCAGTCTTCACTCAAGACATACACACTCCACAGTCTTTTCCACAGAAAATTCAGCTCTGCTGTGCAGACACTTTTTTTTTTTCTCTGCAAACTCTATTAGGGCCACTGTCTCTTTAAGACTGCTCCAATAGACGTTTCTCTTTGCTGCTGCACACTCCACAGTCTTTTCCACAACAAGTTCAGCTTTGCTGTGCAGACACACTTTTTTTTTTTTTCTTTTGCAAACTCTATTAGGGCTACTGTCTCTTTAAGACTGCTCCAATCAGACGTTTTTGCTGACACACTTTTTTTTTTTTTTCTCTGCTGCTCCTTCAACAGACTTCACCTTTATTGCTGTCTCTAAGCCACTGTGCTGCATGCACATTCCAGCACCATTTGTATCAGCCACTGTGCTGCCCCAGCATTCTCCGCCAATTGTAAGCTTTTCAGGGGATATAGCTCTAGGATCGCGTCTGGGTAGACAGAGTGGCACGAAAACAGTTCATTCAGACAGCAGTTCTGGTGAAAACTGCCGCAACCAGCTTTATTAAAGTCCACAGCAAACAGATAAAAACAAATCATAAACAGAAGACCTAGGCTTGTCTAGCCACTAATTACACTTAGATAGATTTCCCTATCTATCCGGGTCCAGACTCTACCAGTCTGTGCCCAAAACAACACATATGTTCAGTAGTTACCAGCGTGGAGTTTCACAGAGTCTCCTCCTTGTGTCTGAAGGCACCTTCAATGTCCAGACTTGAGAGAGCTCCCCTCCTATTCAGCCGCTATTCGCACGGATTCTCACTGAGACTACTCCTGTGTCCGGGGTACATCGAGCACCCAGACTGAGATAGCTCAAACTCCTGGAGACTGCTTCTTGTGCCTGGACTCCTTGTCCAGACTAAGCGAGCTCTCTGACTGTGTTCCAACACACCTACTTCTGGTCTCCTAATTAACACCTGAGTGATTTCAGGCCTGAGCTGCAAGTGTGTACTGAATGTAAGGTGTAGTGACCTTTCTCTACCACTAGGTCTACAAAGCCACACACCTCCCTTATACCAGTCAGTAAAGTAGCTAGGTGAAATATACACCCCATTCAATACACATACTCTCACTGCCCTCACAGCCTTTTCCGTTTTTTCTGTGGCTGCGGCTTTGTTTTGTTACACCAGAGAACTAATTTAGGTGGTAGAGGTCGTGTGATCTCAGGTGTTTTTGCAATTAGTAGCGTTGGTTTTTTTTAGGGTTTTTGGAATTGCAGTAAGTATCCTTCCTATCCTTTTCTGTCTAGGCAGATTGGGCCCCAGCGTTTGCTCATACTATTTTCTGTCTGTCTGTATTTTCTCTTGTCTAACCGCCATTACATGTTTGGGGGCTTCCTATGTTCTTTGGGGATCTGCTCCGGGGCAGATAGCTTTCCTCTTTCTATCTTTAGGTGTAGTTAGCCTCTCAGGCTGTGACGAGGCGTCTAGGACCAACGTAGGAACGCTCCATGGCTGCCTTTGGTTGTGGTGGTTAATCAGGGTACTGCAATCCAGTAGATTCCAACCTCTCTGGTGTATTGCTGTTTTTGCCTGCTCTCCTCAGCTACCAAAACATAACAGTATCACCGGCCCAAACTGAAAATTATATGGTACTCACAGAAGGGAAAAATTGAGAAAAGTGAGCTCTGTTTTCATTTTTTTTTTTTTTCCTTATCTGGGTGCTGAGGAGGATTTTTTTTTCTCTCAATGGAGTTTGCACAGTTGTCTGGCCGTGTGGATCAGCTTGCCACTGAAGTTCGGAGTATTGCTACCTATCTTGCAGGTTGCCAGTTGTGGAACCTAGGATCCCCATGCCAGATTTGTTTTGGGGGATCGAGCTAAATTTCTGAATTTCAAAAATAACTGTAAGTTGTTTTTTGCCTTAAAACCTAAGTCCTCAGGGAACGCAGCACAGCATGTTCAAATTGTCATCTCTCTCCTGCGCGGCGATCCTCAGGATTGGGCTTTTTCCCTGACACCTGGGGACCCTGTTTTGAGTAATGTTGATGCATTTTTTCTGGCTCTGGGTTATTGTACAATGAACCTAATGTCACTGGTCAAGCTGAAAAAACCTTGTTGGCATTAAATCAGGGGCTTGAGGATGCTGAGTTGTTCTGTCAGAAATTCCGAAAGTGGGCAGTTCTGACCAAATGGAATGATGATGCTTTGGCAGCCCTTTTTCAGAAGGGTCTGTCAGAGAATGTAAAGATGTTATGGTGGGTTTCCCTGCTCCCTCTGGTCTCAATGATTCTATGTCATTAGCGATTCAAATTGACAGACGTTTGCGTGAGCGTAGAGGTTTGCGTGGAATGGTGTTGCCTTGTGGACCAGCTTCTGAACCCATGCAGTGTGATGGAGTGGTGTCTGGGGCACAGCGTCATGAGTTTCGAAAGCGCAATGGGTTATGTTTCTACTGTGGTGATGCCTCTCATGCTATTTCAGTCTGCCCTAAGCGGGGAAGACGTTTTGCACGCTCGGTTGTCTTGGGTAGTGTTCAGACTAAGTTTTTGTTAACTGTCACTCTGATATGCTCTCTGTCCTCATTTTCTGCTCAGGCTTTCGTTGATTCTGGAGCAGCTATTAACCTGATGGATTATGATTTTGCTAAATGTTGTGGGTTTCCCTTGATACCCCTACAGAAGTCTATTCCTTTACTGGGGATCGATTCTACCCCTTTGGCTGAGAATAAACCCCAGTTTTCTACTCAGGTGATAATGAGGGTTGAACCTGATCACCAGGAGTGCTGCAAATTTTTGGTTCTATATAATCTGCATGACATTATAGTGCTGGGTTTCCCTTGGTTACAGTCTCATAATCCTGTTTTGGATTGGAAATCTGTGTCTGTAACCAGTTGGGGCTGCCAATGTGTTAATACCAACACTCCTGTTTTTTCTGCCTCCCCCCAGGCTGAGGATGTTCCTGACTTTTTGTTTGATTTTTCTGATGTGTTTAGCGAAAGTAAATCTGCATCCTTACCTCCCCATAGGAGCTATGACTGCGCTATTGAATTAGTGCCAGGTAGTAAATTCCCTAAAGGTCGCCTTTTTAACTTGTCTGTACCTGAACATGACGCTATGCGGTCTTATATCAAGGAATCATTGGAGAAGGGTCATATCAGACCATCCTCTTCACCCTTAGGTGCTGTTTTTTTCTTTGTGGCCAAAAAAGATGGTTCATTAAGGCCGTGTATTGATTATCGTCTCTTGAACAATATTACTGTGAAATATCAATACCCGTTACCCTTGATTTCTGACCTGTTTTCCAGGGTGAAAAACGCTACTTGGTTTACCAAGCTTGACCTCAGGGGGGCGTATAACCTTATTCGCATTAAGCACGCGGATGAATGGAAGACGGCATTTAACACCCCTGAAGGGCATTTTGAGTACCTTGTGATGCCCTTTGGGCTCACTAATGCTCCTTCCGTCTTCCAGTCCTTCATGAATGACATTTTCAGGGATTTTGTGGACAAGTTTCTGATTGTTTATTTGGATGATATCTTGATTTTTTCTAATGACTGGGACTCTCATGTGAAACATGTTCGAACTGTATTCCAGATTTTGAGAGAGAATGCTCTGTATGTGAAGGGATCAAAGTGTCTTTTTGGCGTACAGAAGATCTCATTTCTGGGATTCATTTTGTCCCCATCTGTTATTGAAATGGACCCGGTCAAGGTTCAGGCCATCTGTGATTGGGTCCAACCTACTTCATTAAAGGCTCTTCAGAGATTTTTGGGTTTTGCCAATTTTTATCGTAAATTTATTGGTAATTTCTCGGTTATTGTTAAACCAATAACTGATTTGACCAGAAAGGGTTCTGATGTGGTGAATTGGCCTCCTGAGGCAGTCTCTGCGTTTCAGGAACTTAAGCAGAGATTCACTTCTGCTCCTGTTCTACGGCAGCCTGATGTTTCTCTGCCATTTCAGGTGGAGGTTGATGCCTCTGAAATTGGGGCAGGTGCCGTTTTGTCCCAAAAAGATCCAGAGACCTCTAAAAGTAACCCTTGTGCCTTTTTCTCTCGAAAATTTTCTCCTACTGAACGTAATTATGACGTGGGTAATCGGGAGTTATTGGCCATGAAGTGGGCTTTTGAAGAGTGGAGACATTGGCTGGAGGGAGCCAAACATCAGGTGGTGGTCCTTACGGACCATAAGAATCTGGTCTATCTGGAATCTGCCAAGCGACTCAATCCTAGACAGGCCAGGTGGGCCTTGTTTTTCACACGTTTTAATTTTGTGGTTTCCTTTCTTCCTGGCACTAAGAATGTTAAGGCGGATGCCCTCTCGAGGAGTTTCCTTGCGGACTCTCCTGAGCTATCTGATCCCTCTGTTATTTTGAAGGAGGGTGTAGTTCTTTCCGCCATCTCGCCCAATTTGAGACTTGCTCTGGAGGGGTGTCAGGAGGATAGGCCCGAGCGCTGCCCTGTTGGAAAATTGTTTGTCCCGGACCAATGGAAAAAGAGTGTGATGTCTGAGATTCATTGTTCCGCATTGGCTGGGCATCCCGGAATTTTTGGTACCAGAGACTTGGTTAGTCGGTCCTTTTGGTGGCCTACCTTGTCTCGCGATGTCAGGGAATTTGTGCAGTCCTGCGGGACTTGCTCTCGCTCCAAGCCTTGCTCTCGCTCTAGTGGTTTGTTGATGCCATTGCCTGTGCCCAAGAGACCATGGACCCATATCTCTATGGATTTCATTTCCGATCTTCCTGTTTCTCAGAGAATGACCACCATCTGGGTAATTTGTGATAGGTTTTCCAAGATGATACATCTTGTGCCATTACCTAAGTTGCCTTCCTCCTCTGAATTGGTGCCGTTGTTCCTTCAGCACGTGGTTCGTTTACACGGCATTCCTGAGAACATTGTGTCTGACAGAGGAGTCCAGTTTGTTTCCAGATTTTGGAGGACTTTTTGTTCTAAACTGGGTGTTCAATTGTCTTTCTCCTCGGCATTTCATCCTCAGACCAATGGTCAAACTGAGAGAACAAACCAGACATTGGAGACTTATCTAAGATGCTTTGTGTCTGCTGATCAGGATGACTGGGTCTCTTTTTTGCCTTTGGCTGAGTTTGCTCTTAATAATAGGGCTAGCTCTGCCACTTTGATGTCTCCGTTTTTCTGTAATTCTGGGTTTCACCCTCGATTTTCTTCGGGACAGACGGAGGCTTCTGTCTGTCCAGGTGTTGACTCTGTTGTTGAGCGTATGCAGCAGATTTGGGACCAGGTAGTGGAGAGGTTGTCCCTCTCTCAGGAGAAGGCCCAGCGGTTTGCTAACCGGCATAGGACTGATGGTCCTCGGTTTAAAGTGGGGGACTTGGTCTGGTTGTCCTCAAAGAATATTCCTATGAGAGTAGCATCTCCTAAATTTAAGCCTAGGTTCATTGGACCTTATAAGATCATGGAGATTATTAATCCTGTTTCTTTTCGTTTGCTTCTTCCAGGGACATTTAAGATCCATAACGTGTTCCACAAGTCCTTGTTGAAGAGGTTTGTTGAGCCAGTGGTTCCTGCTGCTGTGCCTCCTGACCCTGTTTTGGTTGAGGGCAATCTGGAGTATGTGGTTGAGAAAATATTGGATTCTCGTTTTTCTAGACGAAGACTCCAGTATTTGGTTAAATGGAGAGGTTATGGTCAGGAAGACAATTCTTGGGTGTTTGCTTCGGACATCCATGCTAGGAGACTTATCCGTGCGTATCATAGAACTCATCCTGACCGACCTGGTTGCTCAAATGAGGGTTCGGTGACCCCTCCTCAAGGGGGGGTACTGTTGTGAATGGGTTTGAGATGAGTTCTGAGCAGAGCCTCCCTCTGGTGGTTACAAGCGGTACTAGTGAGGATTGTGAGGACTGGGAATCAGGTGTTACTGATTGGTCTTATGTAAGGGAGTCATTTTCCCATCAGGGTTGCCGGTGATCAATTGTTCTGGTCTGAATCCTTCTTTCCAGTTTCCCTTGTAGCCTGCTGTGTCATGTCTGCTTCTCCTGCTATCAGATAAGACAATTTCTTATTTTGTGTTTTTGCTATATTTTTGCATTTTGTCCTGCACTTCTGTGGGGGCCTTCAGGGTCCCCTCCGGGGGCTTTTGCCCTCTCAGTTTAGTCCAGCCACTGTGTTTTGTACTTTTGCTTTTTCCAGTTTTTTTTCAGTGGCTGCTGTTTTGTTTTTGTTACACCAGAGAACTAATTTAGGTGGTAGAGGTCGTGTGATCTCAGGTGATTTTGAAATTAGTAGAGTTGGTGTTTTTTCAGGGTTTTCTGGGATTGCAGTGAGTACCCTTCCTATCCTTTTCTATTTAGATAGTTTGGGCCCCAGCGTTTGCTCATACTATTTTCTTTCTGTGTCAGTATTTCCTCTTGTCTAACCGCCATTACATGTTTGGGGGCTTTCTATTATCTTTGGGTTCTGCTCCGGGGCAGATAGCTTTCCTATTTCTATCTTTAGGTGTAGTTAGTTTCTCAGGCTGTGACGAGGCGTCTAGGACCAACGTAGGAACGCTCCACGGCTGCCTCTAGTTGCGGTGGTTAGTCAGGGTACTGCAATCCCATAGATTCCAACTGCTCTGGTGTATTGCCTTTTTTACCTGCACTCCTCAGCTACCGTAACATAACAGTCTGTACCTAAACATGTAGCTATGCGGTCTTTATATCAAGGAGTCATTGGAGAAGGGTCATATCAGACCATCCTCTTCACCCTTGGGTGCTGGTTTTTTCTTTGTGGCCAAAAAGGATGGTTCATTAAGGCCGTGTATTGATTATCGTCTCTTGAACAATATCACTGTGAAATATCAATATCCGTTACCCTTGATTTCTGACCTGTTTTCCAGGGTGAAAAGTGCTACTTGGTTTACCAAGCTTGGCCTCAGGGGGGAGTATAACCTTATTCGGATTAAGCACGCGGATGAATGGAAGACGGCGTTTAATACCCCAGAGGGGCATTTTGAGTACCTAGTGATGCCCTTTGGGCTCACTAATGCTCCTTCCGTCTTCCAGTCCTTCATGAATGACATTTTCAGGGATTTTGTGGATAAATTTCTGATTGTTTATTAGGATGATATCTTGATTTTTTCCAATGACTGGGACTCTCATGTGAAACATGTTCGGACTGTGTTCCAGATTTTGAGAGAGAATACTCTGTATGTGAAGGGATCAAAGTGTCTTTTTGGCGTACAGAGGATCTCATTTCTGGGATTCATTTTGTCTCCATCTGTTATTGAAATGGACCCGGTCAAGGTTCAGGCCATCTGTGATTGGGTCCAACCTACTTCATTAAAGGCTCTTCAGAGATTCTTGGGTTTTGCCAATTTTTATTGTAAATTTATTGGTAATTTCTCTGGTATTGTTAAACCATTGACTGATTTGACCAAAAAGGGTTCTGATGTGGTGAATTGGCCTCCTGAGGCAGTCTCTGCGTTTCAGGAACTTAAACAGAGATTCACTTCTGCTCCTGTTCTACGGCAGCCTGATGTTTCTCTGCCATTTCAGGTGGAGGTTGATGCCTCTGAAATTGGGGCAGGTGCCGTTTTGTCCCAAAGAGATCCTGAGACCTCTAAAAGTAACCCTTGTGCTTTTTTCTCTCGAAAATTTTCTCCAACTGAACGTAATTATGACGTGGGTAATCGGGAGTTATTGGCCATGAAGTGGGCTTTTGAAGAGTGGAGACATTGGCTGGAGGGAGCCAAACATCAGGTGGTGGTCCTCACGGACCATAAGAATCTGGTTTATCTGGAATCAGCCAAGTGACTTAATCCTAGACAGGCCAGGTGGGCCTTGTTTTTCACACGTTTTAATTTTGTGGTTTCCTTTCTTCCTGGCACTAAGAATGTTAAGGATGATGCCCTCTCGAGGAGTATCCTTGCGGACTCTCCTGAGTTATCTGATCCTGCTGTTATTTTGAAAGAGGGTGTAGTTCTTTCCGCCATTTCGCCCAATTTGAGACTGGCTCTGGAGGGGTGTCAGGAGGATAAACCCGAGCACTGCCCTGTTGGGAAATTGTTTGTCCCAGACCAGTGGAAGAAGAGTGTGATGTCTGAGATTCATTATTCCGCGTTGGCCAGTCATCCCGGAATTTTTGGTACCAGAGACTTGGTGAGTCGGCCCTTTTGGTGGCCTACTTTGTCTCGTGACGTCAGGGAGTTTGTGCAGTCCTGTGGGACTTGCTCTCTCTCCAAGCCTTGCTCTCGCTCTAGTGGTTTGTTGATGCCATTGCCTGTGCCCAAGAGACCATGGACCCATATCTCTATGGACTTTATTTCCGACCTCCCTGTTTCTCAGAGAATGACCGTTATCTGGGTGATTTGTGATAGGTTTTCCAAGATGATACATCTTGTGCCATTACCTAAGTTGCCTTCCTCCTCTGAATTGGTGCCTTTGTTCCTTCAGCACGTGGTTCGGTTACACGGCATTCCTGAGAACATTGTGTCTGACAGAGGAGTCCAGTTTGTTTCCAGATTTTGGAGGACTTTTTGTTCTAAACTTGGTGTTCAATTGTCTTTCTCCTCTGCTTTTCATCCTCAGACCAATGGACAAACTTAGAGAACAAACCAGACATTGGAGACTTATCTGAGATGCTTTGTGTCTGCTGATCAACATGACTGGGTCTCTTTTTTGCCTTTGGCTGAGTTTGCTCTTAATAATAGGGCAAGCTCTGCCACTTTGATGTCTCCATTTTTCTGCAATTTTGGGTTTCACCCTCGATTTTCTTCGGGACAGACAGAGGCTTCTGTCTGTCCGGGTGTTGACTCTGTTGTGGAGCGTATGCAGCAGATTTGGGACCAGGTAGTGGAGAGGTTGTCCCTCTCTCAGGAGAAGGCCCAGCGGTTTGCCAACCGGCATAGGACTGATGGTCCTCAGTTTAAAGTGGGGGACTTGGTCTGGTTCTCCTCAAGAAATATCCCTATGAGAGTTGCATCTCCTAAGTTTAAGCCAAGGTTCATTGGACCTTATAAGATCATGGAGATTCTTAATCCTGTTTCCTTTCGTTTACTTCTTCCAGGGACATTTAAGATCCATAACGTGTTCCACAAGTCCTTATTGAAGAGGTTTGTCGAGCCAGTGGTTCCTATGGCTGCGCCCCCTGACCCTGTTTTGGTTGAGGGCAATCTGGAGTATGTGGTTGAAAAAATATTGGATTCTCGTTTTTCTAGACGGAAACTCCAGTATTTGGTTAAGTGGAGAGGTTATGGTCAGGAGGGACAATTCTTGGGTGTTTGCTTCGGACATCCATGCTAGGAGACTGATCCGTGCGTATCACAGAACTCATCCTGACCGACCTGGTTGCAGAAATGAGGGTTCGGTGACCCCTCCTCAAGGAGGGGGTACTGTTATGAATGTTTTAGAAATGAATTCTGAGTAGTGTTGAGCGATACGATAATGCAAATATCGGCTATCGGCTGATATTAGCTCTATCGGCCTTTCGATAATTCGTTTCGATATTTTCGTCTTATCGAATACCGGAATCGGATTTGTCACTGTCACTGTGAGTGTCCGTCGGTCGGGTCTGTCAGGAGTCAGCGGCACTTACCTGGCAGAAGATCTCCGGCGGTCACGTCCTGGACTGCTTGATGGCCGCCATTATCTTCTCCCTGGCGGTCATATGCAGTTTTTCGCGATAACTGCAGTGACTGCAGGGTAATCCCGGCCGTAAACCAGTCCGATGACGTCACCGCCGGGGAAGCAGGTAATCAGCTGTGCTGCGCCGGGATTCTGATGTAGCAGAGCTGGATCGTCGTGGGACACTCGTTACTATGGACTGCGTCGGTCAGGTGGTATACTTTTTTTTTTTTTTTATTTTTTTTACAGGAGATCGATGACGTCGCAGGATGAGACTGTAATAAAAGTAATGAAAACTGTGTTTTTTTTTATTTTATTAAATTAACCCCTTAACGACCGCCGATACGCCTTTTAACGGCGGTCATTAAGGGTACTTAAACCACAGCGCCGTTAATTAACGGCGCTGTGGAAAAAGTGAATAGCGCCCCCCAGAGGCGCATTTTCTACGGGGTCTCGGCTACCGGGGGTAGCCGAGACCCCAGAGAACATGGATCGGGTCGGTTTTTTACCGACACCGATGTTGCGATCGCCGTTATTAACCCTATAACGGCGACCGCAAAAAAAAAAAAAAGTTGTGCCATTTAATTTCTCTGTCCTCTGATGTCATCGGACATCAGAGGACAGAGAAAAAGGGTCCCCAGGACCCCCATGTGGCCCCCAATAAGATCCATGTGGCCCCCGGGCCCTCCGGTGTCCCCCGGTGCCGGCGCCGTTAAGACAATGGCGGGCGAATGCCCAGTGCGCCCGCCGCTATGTGCCGCTGTGCTGGTGGGGGGATGGGCAAATATTCTCTGGGGTCTCGGCTACCGGGGGTAGCCGAGACCCCAGAGAACATGATCCGGGTCGGTATTCACCGATCCCGGTGTTGCGATCGCGGCTATGCAAGCATAGCCGCGATCGCAAAAAAAAAAAAAAAAAAAAATGATTTCTCTCCCCTCTGATGTGATCGCACATCAGAGGGGAGAAAATGAGGGTCCCCGGTCCCCCGATCGCCCCCCCATATACTTACCGGTGTCCTCCGTCCTCCCGCAGGCCCCAGGATCCCGGCTTCTTCTCCCTGCAAAAAAAAAATGGCGGGCGCATGCGCAGTGCGCCCGCCGATCTGCTTTGGCGGCAGATTCAAATTTTTTTTCATTCATTCTCATAAAAGTACATTTTGATCACTGTGATAAACTATCACAGTGATCAAAATAAAAAAACAGTACATAACCCCCCCATTTATCACCCCCTTAGTTAGGGACATATAATAAAAAGTAGAAATTATATTTATTTTCATTTTTCTGTTAGGGTTAGGGTTATAATTAGGGTTAGGGTTATAATTAGGGTTAAGGTTATAATTAGGGTTAGGGTTAGCATTAGGCTGGTTTCACACATCCGGTGTGCGCCTGACGGCGCCCCCGGCATTTAGCCGCAGCGCCGCATCAGAAAATCTGATGCGCCGCATGCGGTTTTTTTGCATTGACTTGCATTAGCGCCGGATGGCGCCGCATGTCAATGCGTTGCATGCGGTTTTGTCCGGATGCGGCGCAAATGTACATTGCGGCGGCCGGACAAAACGCTGCATGTAACGTTTTTTTGTTTTTGCCGGATGGTTTCTGATGTCTCCGGGCATCAGAAACCAACCGGCAAAAAAAACGCATGCGGCCGCCGGCGGCGCATCAGGTTTTCTGATGCGGCGCTGCGGCAAAATGCCGGGGGCGCCGATAGGTGCCCGCCGAAAGTGTGAAAGCAGCCTTAGGGTAAGGGTTATAATTAGCGTTAGGGTTAGGCTGGGTTCATACTGCGTTATGGCAGTCCGTTAGACGGACTGCGTTACACCGCGGTATAACGCGGTGTAACGCAGTCCGTTAACGCTGCCATTCACCCCCATTTGAGGGCGCATCGCGACGCATGCCGTAAAGCGGCATGCGTTTGTGACGTGCCATCATTCAGTGACGGAGCCTCGGACGCGGGCTGCAGCGTTTGGGCTCCGTCACCGCTAGCGCAGATGAATCATCTGCTGATTCCTCTGCGCTAGCGGGTATAGCATAATGCGATCGCGTTATGCTATAACATTACCAGCCCGTCAACGCTATGTGTTGAACGGGCTGGTAAAACGCAAAATGAACCTAGCCTTAGGGTTAGGGTTATAATTAGGGTTAGAATTAGGGTTAGGGTTACAATTAGGGTTAGGGTTATAATTAAGGTTATAATTAAGGTTAGGGTTACAATTAGGGTTGGAATTAGGGTTGGGATTTAGGTTAGGATTAGGGTTGGGATTAGGGTTAGGGGTGTGTTGGGATTAGGGTTGGAGCTAGAATTGAGGGATTTCCACTATTTATTCACATCAGGGGGTCTCCAAACACGATGTGGCGTCAAGAAGTCAAATGGCGCTCCCTCCCTTCCGAGCCCTGCCGTGCGCCCAAACAGTGGTTTACCCCAACATATGGGGTATCAGCGTACTCAGGACAAATTGCACACCAATTTTGGGGTTCTAATTTCTCCGATTACCCTTGGGAAAATAAAAAATAGCTGGCTAAAAAAATCATTTTTGAGAAAAAAAATGATTTTTCATTTTCACGGCTCTGCGTTTATAAATTTCTGTGAAGCACTAGGGGGTTCAAAGTGCTCACCACACATCTAGATAAGCTCCTTAAGGGGTCTAGTTTCCAAAATGGGGTCACTTGTGGGGGGTTTCCACTGTTTAGGCTCATCTGGGGCACTGCAAATGGAACATGACCCCCACCAACGTCTGCATTCCAAAACGTTATTACTTCCTTTCCAAGCCCTGCTGTGCGCCAAAACAGTTCCCCTCCCCACATATTTGGTATCAGCGTACTCAGGACAAATTGGACAACAACTTTTGGGGTCCAATTTCCTTGTGAAAAATCAAAAATTTGGGACTAAAAAATCATTTTTGTGGAAAATTGATTTTTTTTTTCACACCCAGGCATTATAAACTTTTGTGAAACACTTGGAGGTTCAAAGTGCTCACCACAGATCTAGATAAGTTCCTTATGGGGTCTAGTTTCCAAAATGGGGTCACTTGTGGGGGTTTTCCACTGTTTAGGCTCATCTGGGGCACTGCAAACGGAACATGACCCCCACCAACGTCTGCATTCCAAAATGTTATTATTTCCTTTCCAAGCCCTGCTGTGCGCCAAAACAGTTTCCCCCCCCACATATTTGGTATCAGCGTACTCAGGACAAATTGGACAACAACTTTTGGGGTCCAATTTCCTTGTGAAAAATCAAAAATTTGGGACTAAAAAATCATTTTTGTGGAAAATTGTTTTTTTTTTTTTTTCACACCCAGGCATTATAAACTTTTGTGAAACACTTGGGGGTTCAAAGTGCTCACAGCGGATCTAGATAAGTTCCATAGGTGGTCTAGTTTCCAAAATGGTGTTACTTGTGGGGGGTTTCCACTGTTTAGGCGCATCAGGGGCTCTCCAAACGCGACATGGTGTCCAATCTCAATTCCAGCCAATTTTGGTTTGAAAAAGTCAAACGGTGCTGCTTCCATTCCAAGCCCTGCCGTGCGCCCAAACAGTGGTCCCCCCCATATATGGGGTATTAGCATACTCAGGACAAATTGTACAACAACTTTTGTTGTCCAATTTCTCCTGTTACCCTTGTGAAAATAAAAAATTGGGGACTAAACGATCAGGTTTGTGGAAAAAATATGATTTTTTATTTTCACGCCCGGGCGTTATAAACTTCTGTGAAGCACTTGGGGCTTCAAAGTGCTCACCACACATCTAGATAAGTTCCTTAGGGGGTCTAGTTTCCAAAATGGGGTCACTTGTGGGGGGTTTCCACTGTTTAGACACATCAGGGCCTCTACAAATGCGACATGGCGTCCAGCCAATTCCGCGTTGAAAAAGTCAAACGGAGCTCCTTCCCTTGCGACCTCTGCCGTGCGCCCAAAAAGTGGTTTACCCCAACATATGGGGTATCGGCATGCTCAGGACAAATTGCACAAAAACTTTTGGGGTCTTGTTACCCTTGGGAAAATAAAAATTGGGGTGAAAAGATCATTTTTGTGGAAAAAATATGATTTTTTATTTTCACGGCTCTACGTTATAAACTTGTGTGAATCACTTGGAGGTTCAAAGTGCTCACCACACATCTAGATAAGTTCCTTAGGGGGTCTAGTTTCCAAAATGGGGTCACTTGTTGGGGGTTTCCACTGTTTAGGCACATCAGGGGCTCTCTAAACGCGACATGGCATCCAGCCAATTCTGCGTTGAAAAAGTCAAACAGCGCTCCTTCCCTTGCGACCTCTGCCGTGCGCCCAAAAAGTGGTTTACCCCCACATATGGGGTATCAGCATGCTCAGGACAAATTGCACAAAAACTTTTGCGGTCTTATTACCCTTGGGAAATTAAAAATTGGGGTGAAAAGATCATTTTTGTGGAAAAAAAATTTTTTTTTTTTTCACGGCTCTAGGTTATAAACTTGTGTGAAGCACTTGGAGGTTCAAAGTTCTCACCACACATCTAGATAAGTTCCTTAAGGGGTCTTGTATCCAAAATGGGGTCACTTGTGGGGTGTTTCCACTGTTTAGGCACATCAGGGGCTATCTAAACGCGACATGGCATTCAGCCAATTCTGCGTTGAAAAAGTCAAACGGCGCTCCTTCCCTTGCGACCTCTGCCACGCGCCAAAAAAGTGGTTTACCCCCACATATGGGGTATCGAAGTATTCAGAAGAAATTGCACAACAAATTTTGTGGTTCATTTTTTCTTTTAACACTTGTGAAAATAAAAAAACTTGGTTCCGAAGTAAAGCTTTTGCAAAAAAAGTTAAATGTCAATTTTTTCCTTCCACATTGCTTCAGCTCCTGTGAAGCACTTGAAGGGTTAATAAACTTCTTGAATGTGGTTTTGAGCACCTTGAGGGGTGCAGTTTTTAGAATGGTGTCACTTTTGGGTATTTTCTATCATATAGACCCCTCAAAGTGACTTCAAATGTGATGTGGTCCCTAAAAAAAAATGGTGTTGTAAAAATGAGAAATCGCTGGTCAACTTTTAACCCTTATAACTTCGTAACAAAAAAAAATTTTGGTCCCAAAATTGTGCTGATGTAAAGTAGACATGTGGGAAATGTTATTTATTAAGAAATTTGTGTGACATATCTCTCTGATTTAAGGGCATAAAAATTTAAAGTTTGAAAATTGTTAAATTTTCAAAATTTTTGCCATATTTCCGTTTTTTTCATTAATAAACACAAGTCATATCAAAGAAATTTTACCACTAACGTGAAGTACAATATGTCACGAAAAAAAATCTCAGAATCAGCGGGATTCGTTAAAGCGTTCCAGAGTTATAACCTCATAAAGTGACAGTGGTCAGAATTGTAAAAATTGGCCCGGTCATTAAGCTGCAAAATGGCTCTGTCCTTAAGGGGTTAAAAAACTTTTTTATAAACATTCACCCGTCCGGGTACATAAACAATTTAACTATTTATCAACAATTTAACTATTTACATACAGGGACCCTGTCCGGGTTATTTATACTTCTTTGGCAGGGGTGTTCCAGGTACCACCTGGTACTCTTCTGATGCTTGCCAAACATCCGAGGCACCAAGGACCACCAGGACCTGATGACGTCGCGTGGCCTGTACAGTCAAGTCGTGACCCGCTATCTGGGTCTGTGTGGCCACCTCTTTCATCTCCCTCCGGGTCTGGAACCCTATGTCCCGGACTGAACGAACCCCAGGGGGCCTAACAGGTGCCGGGTACGGGCCAGCTATACTTATCATGTCCATAGCTGGGGCTGCTGAGGAGACCACTGAGGGAGGCTTGGGAGATTTACGGCGTGGGGTGGGCACTTTTGCAGAGGCCTGGATGTGGGAGGCTGAAGGCTCCGAGGGTCTCACAGGTTCCTGACACACTGGGGAGTAGGGGTCGCACCTGGTAACATTTAGGGCGTACCATCCATTGTAACCCCAGTGTCGGGTGTAAGTCACCAAGTCTCCTGGCAACAGGTCCCTCCCCGGGTGTCCTTCTGGAGGTGAGCCTCCACGTCCCGCCGATTCACAAAGACTTCTAAATAAAGTCCAGGCTCCTTGATGAAGCACCACCCACCTTTCAATTTAAAGCTCCGTACTGCACCCTTACGCCGCGGCTCACACAGGGTTCCTTTATCCTTTCTCATCCGGTCCTTATCTGCCCAGTCCTTCTCCAGGTGACGTTGGCGAAGTTTTAGGGTTTCTCGCTGCTCCCTTTGTCGCTCTGCTTCCCGCTCCCAACGTCTCCACTCTTCCTCCTGACGCCGGTTGTAATTCTCCTCCACCAGCTGCTCCATGTCTCCACCACTCCACTGCAGCTTACAGTGTCCGGTTTGCGGCAGCTCTCCTGTCGCCCCCCAGTCCTGGCGGCGCTCCCCTGCGGAGGAAGCAGACGGCTCTAAATCAGATGACAGTCGGGGCTCCGGTACAGGCAGGTAGTGCTCTGGTGCCTGTGCGCCCTCCTCCATGAGGACGGGTGTCGCTTCTTCTGTCTCAGCGACGGGGGCAGACAGCGGGATCTGGGGTGCTGACGGTGCTGCGGTTTTTGCAGGAACGGGTGCCTCCACTGCGACAACGTCAACCGGATCACATTGCAAGGACTCCTCTACTAGAACGGGTGCCTCACCTTCCGGTACAGACACTTCAGGTAAGAGGGATTGGCGCCGCTCCAAGTTTAGTTTTAGGGCACGCCAGCTCGCTTCCATCCTGGCGACCTCCTCCCGGTGCCGGGCCAGGCCTCTTAGGGTATCCGCCGCTTCTTGCAGCGTAGGAGGGTTTCCAGGCCGGGTGCCCAACGGTGATTCCGTGGCGATCGGGTCGCTTCCGTGGGGGGAGAGCTCTGACTGCTCCATCCCTTCACACTTCTGCTCGTGTCCATTAGCCATCTCTGCCAAGTCACATGTGTCATTAGCATCTGGAGAGGGCCCCTCTTTTGTAGGGAGGCGGGACCTTCGAGTTAGTTTCCACACACTGAGGAGGATGAGGAGGCGGAACTGAAGAGCTGTGGGGCACGATGTTACATTGCAGTACCATTTACAGTGGTCGGCCATCGTTTTCGCGCCACTGAGTGAGTGTACACCCATGAAGAGCACGCCCTTCTTCTTCACCAGTGCCTCGTCGTGACGCAGATATGGCGGAAAAATGGCAAATACATTCTCTGATGATTTTAGCAATTCTCAAGCACAAAACCAGTTCAATTCAGGCACACAGGACTCGCTTATAGCGAGCTACAGAATCCTGTTAGTGACGCCCAAGTTGAGTCGCACAGAGCCAGAGGTTTTGGGGGTACTCGGCACAGAGCCCGTCGACTTCTATGGGGTATGTCACGGCTTTACCCGGCAATTGAATCAGAGTCTATTTTACTATGTAGAAGTGTATAAACTATAAATATATGTATATATATGTCACAATGACATGTATATATATATATATATGTATTCTATGTGTGTATATTTTGTGTTTACAACGTAAGAAAGGGTTTTTTTTGTTGCGATATTTTGTTCCCATAGACTTACATGGGACTTCCGCTATCGAAATCGGATATCGACGATATTTAGTGCTATCGGCGATACAATTTCGATACGATATTTTTAGATATCGAGCACTATCGCTCAACACTAATTCTGAGCAGAAGCTCCCTCTGGTGGTTACAAACAGTACTTAACCATTCAATGAGGATTGGCAATCAGGAATTACAGACTGGCTTGATATAAGGGAGGTTTCCCCCCATCATGGTTGCCGGTGATCAATTGTTCCTGTCTCAACGTTGTTTCCTGTTTCACTTGGAAGCTTGCTGAGTCTTGCCTCTTCTCCTGCTCTCAGATAAGATATTTTCTGTTTTTTGTTTTTGTGCTTGCCATTTGCATTTTTCTCTGCATTTCTGTGAGGTTGGCCAGGTTCCCCTCCCCGGGGGGCTTGAGCTCCTCTCGGTTCCTCTGGAGCCACTGTTGTTTGTTCATTTGCCTTTTCCGTTTGTTTTTTTCTGTGGCTGCGGCTTTGTTTTGTTACACCAGAGAACTAATTTAGGTGGTAGAGGTCGGGTGATCTCAGGTGTTTTTGCAATTAGTAGCGTTGGTTTTTTTTAGGGTTTTTTGGAATTGCAGTAAGTATCCTTCCTATCCTTTTCTGTCTAGCAGATTGGGCCCCAGCGTTTGCTCATACTATTTTCTGTCTGTCTGTATTTCCTCTTGTCTAACCGCCATTACATGTTTGGGGACTTCCTATGCTCTTTGGGGATCTGCTCCGGGGCAGATAGCTTTCCTCTTTCTATCTTTAGGTGTAGTTAGCTTCTCAGGCTGTGACGAGGCGTTTGGGACCAGCGGAGG
>JARQOD010006810.1:0-41364 GCA_033576555.1 Oophaga sylvatica | reverse complement strand
ATTTTAAAGCCCATCAACCATCGTCAAGGTGGTCTCAATTCTGGTGAGTCCCTGACCTAATGTGAACATACCTCTATTAGGCTGATATCTGAATTTCTGGGTGAATATGCACCTCTGTCAGTAATGCCTGCATTTATGGGTAAAGAAAGGGACCTGGTGTAATTAAAATCACCACCTGGTGGGGGCGGAGTGTTCAGTCAGCAAGCTAACATTCAAAAGACAAAAAAACCTGACTGGCACATCCAGACTAATGTGAATTAGGTGCAAACCAAGGGAAGCTACCCCCATGTAAATATACCCCATTGCATGACCGCCAGGGCCACGGACCGAGTCCCGCTGCCAGTGACATCTCCCATAGAAATCAATGGGCTCGGTGCCGAGTACCCCATAGCCCTGGTACCACCAATGTGGTGCGCGTCAATAACAGTCAGAGGGGCAGCAGGTCATAACAGTCAGAGGGGCAGCAGGTCATAACAGTCAGAGGGCAGCAGGTCATAACAGCAAGAGGGGCAGCAGGTCATAACAGCCAGAGGGGCAGCAGGTCATAAAAGTCAGAGGGGCAGCAGGTCATAATGTGTGGCCCAGCTGCGCAAGGCACACATGTCTCCTGGAAAATGCACAAGAAGGTAACTGTAAAGCCTGATATTCATTCACGCACACTTCTCAGCATTGCCACTAGAGGCATATTAGACTATTTAAGTAGTGTGACATAGCAATAGTGATTCCAGTCAGTCTGTGCAGGAGGAGAGGAGTGAGCACATTCTGTTCAGTGCAGTTTAGTTTCTGTTTCAGTCAGAGACAGACGGAAGGAGAGGAGAGTTCAGTCTTGGAGGGAGAGGAGTGAAGACTGATTCCTGACGGAGCTCAGATAGTTCATTATACAGACGTGGAGGCTGGTACGAGTAGACGGACTTACTCTAGCCTAGTCAGAACTATATCTGAATCTGAAGCTGCTACTCAGAACAAGCTGCCTGTGTTCCTAAGAAAGTGGAAAGTGACTCTCAGAGCGTGCATTGAAATCAGTTGACAGAAGTTCCTGATAGCCACTCGAAGTGGGGTCTAAGAAGGAAAGAAGGAAAGGAATCACAGCAGTTATAGCATTGAGTCAACTGAGAACAGGTCAGTGAGCACTGAAGGAAATCTGACCTTGGCACGCTTGCTACACGTGCTTATGTTAAGAGCGAGAGCAGGGCGAAGGGCGAGTGGAGAAGTAAGAGTGACAAAGGGACAAATCACCCTCACTCAGTTAACCGGACACCGGGGTCCGAAGCGTTGCTAGTGCTTCACGCCTAGTAATAAGATAACCGGAGGCTTTCTGGACTACAAGTCGCAGAAGGTAGCCCTAAGCGCCGATACGTAAACGGAGTCAGGGAGAACGGGGACTTTGAGTCAAGTGCACGACAAAAGTAAGGACTTAGTTCTCTCAACATCTGATAATCAGAGACATAGAAGGCTCCACCACAATGTTGGCCGGGCGCAGTTACTATTGAAAGAGTTGCACTTGACTTTATGCAAGTTGTACTCACACACATTAAGAGGATAAAGGAGGCCTCTAACCTGCTCAACAGTTTTCCTGAATGTGCATTCTCCAATCTAACCAGCTTCCCGGGACATACCTGCAACATCTACAAGTAAAGGTATGGAAAGAGATTGCATTGGGTGTGACTGAATTCTTATCTGCACCCTGCATCACCACCATAGACTTTGAGGGACCAGTCCCACCTGTGGGGGGCTTAACACCTAGCTGCCATAACATCCCTCAGAGATCTACCCTGCAGCGCTAGTCAATTAGATCAGAAACCACAGGTGGCGTCACGAACTATAACTACAATCCCCTGTAAATATACCCCATTGCATGACCGCCAGGGCCACGGACCGAGTCCCGCTGCCAGTGACATCTCCCATAGAAATCAATGGGCTCGGTGCCGAGTACCCCATAGCCCTGGTACCACCAATGTGGTGCGCGTCAATAACAGTCAGAGGGGCAGCAGGTCATAAAAGTCAGAGGGGCAGCAGGTCATAACAGCCAGAGGGGCAGCAGGTCATAACAGCCAGAGGGGCAGCAGGTCATAACAGCCAGAGGGCAGCAGGTCATAACAGCCAGAGGGGCAGCAGGTCATAAAAGTCAGAGGGGCAGCAGGTCATAACAGAAAGAGGGGCAGCAGGTCATAACAGCCAGAGGGGCAGCAGGTCATAACAGCCAGAGGGGCAGCAGGTCATAACAGCCAGAGGGGCAGCAGGTCATAACAGTCAGAGGGCAGCAGGTCATAACAGTCAGAGGGGCAGCAGGTCATAACAGCCTGAGGGGCAGTAGGTCATAACAGTCAGAGGGGCAGCAGGTCATAACAGCCTGAGGGGCAGCAGGTCATAAAAGTCAGAGGGGCAGCAGGTCATAACAGTCAGAGGGGCAGCAGGTCATAACAGTCAGAGGGGCAGCAGGTCATAAAAGTCAGAGGTGCAGCAGGTCATAACAGTCAGAGGGGCAGCAGGTCATAACAGCCTGAGGGGCAGCAGGTCATAACAGTCAGAGGGGCAGCAAGTCATAACAGCCTGAGGGGCAGCAGGTCATAAAAGTTAGAGGGGCAGCAGGTCATAACAGTCAGAGGGGCAGCAGGTCATAAAAGTCAGAGGGGCAGCAGGTCATAAAAGTCAGAGGGGCAGCAGGTCATAACAGTCAGAGGGGCAGCAGGTCATAAAAGTCAGAGGGGCAGCAGGTCATAACAGTCAGAGGGGCAGCAGGTCATAAGAGTCAGAGGGGCAGCAGGTTATAACAGCCAGAAGTACAGCAGGTCATAATAGCAAGAGGGGCAGCAGGACGTAACAGCCAGATGTACAGCAGTTCATAACATCCAGAGGGACAGCAGAACATAACAGCCAGAGGGGCAGCAGGTCATAACAGTCAGTGGGGCAGCAGGTCATAACAGTCAGAAGGGCAGCAGGTTATAACAGCCAGATGTACAGCAGGTCATAACAGCCAGAGGGGCAGCAGGTCATAACAACCAGAGGGGCAGCAGGACATAACAGCCAGAGGGGCAGCAGGTTATAACAGCCAGAGGGGAAGAAGGTTATAACAGCCAGATGTACAGCAGGTCATAACAGCCAGAGGGACAGCAGGTCATAACAGCCAGAGGGGCAGCAGGTTATAACAGCCAGAAGGGCAGCAGGACATAACAGCCAAAGGGGCAGCAGGTCATAACAGCCAGAGGGGCAGCAGGTCATTAAAACCAGAGGGGCAGCAGGTCATAACAGCCAGATAGGCAGCAGGTCGTAACAGTCAGAGGGGCAGCAGGTCATAACAGTCAGAGGGGCAGCAGGTCATAACAATCAGAGGGGCAGCAGGTCATAACAGCCAGTTGGGTTCTACTAAGGGTTCTACTAAGTGTGTCGACCCGCCACCACAATTGTGGGTTACCAGGGCAATGGGGTACTCAGAGCCGAGCCCGTAGAAGTCTATGGGGATTGTCACAGGTAGCTGTGGCTCGGTCTGTGGCCCGGGCGGTCTGGCGTATGTTGGGGATATATTTACAGGGATAGGTTTATATACAGTTCGTGACGCCACCTGTAGTATTCTGGTAATATGTACCAGCGCTGCTGTAGATCTCTGAGGGGATGGTGAGGCAGCTAGATGTTGGGTCCCCTACAGGTGGGACTCTTCCCTCAGGTCGGTAGTTAGGTAGGGATTGTGCAGGCATGCAATAATAACTCAGTCTCACACGGTCAGCGTCTTTCCATACCTTTACTTGCAAGATGATAAGGCAGGTCCCAGGGAGGCTGATGGGGTTGATGGAGGATGAGCTTTGAGGCAACAGCTAAGCAAGTTAGGGGCCTCCTTTACTGTCCAATGAAGATGAGTACGACCAGCCTGAAGCGTAGTCCCCTCTATGATTCCAGCTTATCCAAAGCTGTGCTTCCCAGTCAGTTTAGTGTTAGGAGCCTTTCTATGAGGGAGCTGAATTCTTATTTTGTCCTGCAGAGACTCAAAGTCTTCACTTCCCCTGACCCCAGTTACGTACTGACTATAAGGGGCTTGTTTGCCGCGACCTAGGGTCCGGTAAATCTCTGGTTTTCTCTTCACTATGCTTGTAGCTAATAGTGATCCTTCGGTCCCCAGTAACCGGTAGCAATGTGCAGGACTCTTCCAAGCCAAACGCACTTTTCCAATAATCTTCCTTCCACTTTGCCCTTCGATTTGCTCAACTCTTAATAGCTAGTTCAGTCTTTTCTTCCAGTGGGGCACAGCTCTGACTAGACTAAGGTGAATTAGACCACCTGTACCAGCCTCCACGTTCTGAACTGATGACAGGCTCAAACTGGACACGTCTACTCTGTCCAAGGACAGGAAACTGACTGACTAGAAATCACTCCCTTCCACACCCTGCTGGGTGTGTCAGAAGTGTACATGATGTCATGAAGAGACCTTAACTGTTACCTCTCCACTCATCCTCCTGGTATTGTGTACCAGGGCTACACATTCCCCCATGGTAAACGACAGCACTCCCGGGCTGTAAAATATAAAGAGACATTTTTGTTTATGCATGAAAACATTAACAATAACATTAATTCGTCCCATCCGGGAGGTGAGGATATCTTGAACGTTGCGAACAATAACATATAGAAAATACAAATATTAAATAGCATTCAATAAATATACAGTATACTTGTGAAGGACCCGCACCAAACCTTCAACGTGGGTCCTGGGTGGGCTGCAGGACATCCAAATGCGGACCTCACTCAGTGCCACACCACACGGGTTTTTGGTTCAGAGGTAAGTCAAGGTTTCATGTGAAACCATTAAGAAGGCACAAAGTGCAACTATTTACAGGATACAGTTTTTGGGCTGGCTCAGTCCTCAGCCTCTGAGTCCATTGTTAAACGAAGACATAATAGGAAAAACACATTTATATATATAGACTTTTACAATGTTCACATAAATTCGTTATAATCACTGCTGATATCTAACGGGTAATTTCCCTTTTGTGATTCTCTCTGATCTACGTGGTGTAGTTTCAGGTATATCAAGTTGCGATCTGTCTGCACTGCGTAACGGCAAACTATAGAACTGCCTTAATCTTTCTATGGATCTGGCAAGCGTACTGATGGCTGGGCGGTGTGAGTCAGCTTCACCAGGAGATCCCATAGTATGGGGCGCTGCTTCAGATGATCCATCTTGAGGTTCCACAGGTTGAGGTGTTGCTGGGATGGGTAACTCCTGAGCGGGCTCAACTGGCACCACAGGCACAACTGGAGGTAGAACTTCCTCTTGTGGCTGATAAAACTGCAACACTGGAATTATCACAGCATCTCCCAGTCTAGGCCAATCCGCAGGAAAATCTCCCAGATCGGTGTGGATGACCTCTTCCTTTCTTTCTCTTTGATTGAGGACAGGGTTCTTTTCACAACGCTTTAAGTGTTCTGGACACAACTTCAAATGATCTCTGGACACAGTGGTTGTTGTTCTTCCTCCGTCTTTACTGACGACACAAACTTTTCTGTTGTCATATTTAGAATCTTGTATGACGTAGGTTCTTGCTCCCACTGATTATCCAATTTGTGCATCTTCCTTTTTCTTTTTAATACTACCTCTCCAGGCATCAAAGGCTTGGCAGGAGCATTTCGGTTGTAAACATCTTCCTGTTTCTCCCGTGCCTTATTGAGACTTTCCTCCACACAGATTTGTACTCTTCTGTATTGCTCTTGCCGATTGACGTCCCAGTTTTCCACGGCATCGTCTGCCTCCGGTTCTACCACTCCAAGTTCTAGATCCATTGGTAGTTTTCCGGCCTTGCTCTCATAAGATAGGCTGGAGTGCAGTTAGTTGAGCTTACAGGTATATGATTATACAAATCAACCAAATCAGGTAGTAAATCCGGCCATCGATTCCTGTCTTCCAACGGTATGGATCTCAACAAGTCAAGGACAATATGGTTCATCTTTTCACAAAGACCGTTGGTTTGAGGGTGGTATGGTGTTGTTCTTATTTTCTTGCACCCATACATATGACAGAATTCCTTGAATAAATCAGCTTCAAAAGCAGGTCCCTGATCGGTTAAGACTTGCTCCGGATACCCATGCGGTCTGCAGAACTTGCTTGAAAGGTCTTCGCGGCCGTCACTGCGGTCTGGTCCTTAACTGGAACGACTACCAGAAATCTGGAGTAATGGTCTACCATGGTCAAGGCGTATGAGTATCCAGATCTACTTGGTGACAGTTTGACGTGGTCCAGGGCCACAATCTCCAGGGGACGAGTCGTCCGGATAGGTTGCAGGGGGGCCTTCTGACTTCCGTAGTCCTTTCTTCTGAGACCACAGGGTCCACAGTTCCGACACCACCTCTCGACGGAGCTGCGCATCCCTACCCAGTAGAACCGGCATCTCAACAGGGTCTCCAGCTTTCTCCAGCCAAAGTGTCCCGCTTGATCGTGGTACGCTTCCAACACCATTGGGACGTCTGCCTTGGGGACCACGATTTGCCAGACCATTTCATGGGTTCTGGGGTTGACGTATCTTCTGCACAACTTCTCACGGTATAGGAACAACCTGCTTTTCTCGTTCCACAGGAGCTTGGCTGACATAGGTGCATCCTTTTCCAGAGAGGAGCCTTCCTGTCTTAACAACTCCTTGATGCGGCTGACCACTGGATCACTGTCCTGAGTCTCTTTCCAGCTGTGATGGGGTAAAGGATTTAATGTTGCACCATACTGCTTTCTGTGAACTCGATGCTCGTGGACTACCCCATTTCGATGGAACGCGGGTAGCTCAATTTCTTCCAGGTCGTCCGATTCTTCTTCCGTATCAGAGTCATGCGGCATTCGGGACAACGCATCAGCATTAGCATTCTTTCGACCTGCCCGGTACTTGATAGTAAACTGGTAATTGGACAACCGGGCCATCCATCGCTGCTCCATGGCACCCAGCTTGGCGGTTTCCAGGTGCGTTAACGGGTTGTTGTCTGTGTACGCCGTGAACTTATTGGAGGCCAGATAGTGCTTAAATCTTTCAGTAATGGCCCAGACCAGCGCCAGAAACTCTAGCTTGAAGCTGCTATAATTTTCCGGATTTCTCTCCGTTGGCCTGAGTTTTCTGCTAGCATAAGCGATGACTTTTTCTTGGCCATTCTGCTTCTGACTGAGAACTGCTCCCAGCCCTTCATTACTGGCGTCGGTGTACAACAGGAACGGTTGGCTGTAATCAGGATAGGTTAAGATCTCATCACCTGTCAGGATCTCTTTCATCTTTTGGAATGCTTCAGCCTGTTCTTTACCCCAATTAAAGGGAGGGTTTCTGCTCTTTAAGGATTGTCCTACCAGGAGGTCCTGTAAAGGAGCTGCCTTCTTCGTGTAATCTTTCACGAATCTCCTGTAGTAACCCGTTAGTCCCAGGAACTGTCGCACTTCCTTAAGGTTCTTCGGCTCCGGCCACTTCTGGATGGCAGTGACTTTCTTGGGTCCGGCGCTACTCCTTCCGAACTGACGATGTGCCCCAAGTATTGTACCTTCTGTTTGAGTAGATGGCATTTGAGGGTTTTAATTTCATCCCGTACCTGGACAGGGACTCGAATACTTCTGCCAGGTGCTTCAGATGGTCCTCATAAGTCTTGGAATACACGATGACGTCGTCTAGGTATAGCAGCACGGTTTCAAAATTGAGATGTCCCAGACAATTTTCCATCACTCTCTGAAATGTTCCTGGGGCACTACTGAGCCCAAACGGCATTCTGTCGAACTCACAGAGCCCCATTGGGGTGGTGAAAGCCGTTTTCTCACGATCCTCCTCAGCCACAGCCACTTGCCAGTAACCACTAGTCAGATCAAGGGTAGAAAAGTAGTTAGCCGTTTTCAGAGCAGCTAATGATTCCTCTATACGTGGTAGCGGGTATGCATCCTTGTGTGTTATGCGGTTCACCTGCCTGTAATCCACACACATTCTCATACTACCATCTTTCTTTTTAACCAGAACTAGAGGGGCCGCCCAGGGGCTACAACTATCCCTTATCACCCCAGCTTTCTTCATATCATTCAACATTTCTTTAGCCTTCTGATAATGAGCTGGAGGTATGGGCCTATACCGCTCTTTGATGGGAGGATGACTGCCTGTAGGGATATGATGTTGTACTCCCTTAATTGTCCCAAAATCAAGTGGATTTTTGCTAAACACTTGGGCGTACTCTTGCACCACCCGTAATACCCCTTGCTTCTGGTGAGCGGGAGTGGTGTCCGTCCCAACATGGAGTTGCTGACACCATTCCGCCACCTGAGTTGCTGGGTCATTGTCCTCCGCTATTTGACAGGAGTCTAAGGACTCAGCCGGGAGAATAGAATTATTATCAACAGCATGAAGTTTAGCAATGGTTGCATAACGGGGTAAATTTACCTCATCATCTCCCCAATTGAGAAGCCGTACCGGTACTCTTCCATTCACCACTTCTACTACTCCTCTAGCAGTCATAAGTGTAGGTCTATGTTCTGAATGGTGGGGTTCTACTACAGCTTGGTAATTCTGTCCTCTCAGACCTATGGCTGCCCTGCACCAAATGATCATTTCACTCATTGGGGGTATCACAATAGGATCCGAGTCAGTGACCCGTACATTACCAATTTCGCCGTCGGTAAGCTTCGCTTGCTGCTGACACACCAGGGCCTGGATCTCTCTTTGGATTACTCCTCTCTGCCTTGGTCGGGCAATCTCAGCGAGCTGTTGGAGCAAGAACACAACTTCTCCCAAACAATTACCAATAATGTTAGTACCCAAAATTATATTTAGACCGTTCTCCTCATTTACAGTCTTTACTACCAGAAGCCCTTGGTCTCTCAACTCCTCTCGGCCCACCTTTACATCTACACATTTTGTTCCGAGTACTTCTACAGGAAGACCATTAGAAGCATACACGGTAAAGTCAAGGCTCGGAGGTTTAAGACTGTCCATTGACCAGTACTTGGTATATAGAGCATCAGGTATTAGGGTCACCTGGGACCCAGTGTCTAACAATGCTGGAACAGCAATACCATCTAGAATAATAGACAGGTAGGGTCGCCCGCCCACATACCTGCGGTTCCAGTCTAGGGGGCCTGACGGGTATTCTCCTGGGTGTTGGCCCTTGGACCCAGGTTCTGCCCGTTTAAAGGACACTGTGTAGACAGATGACCTTTCCGGTTGCAGCGATAACAGATGATCTCTCGACGAGGAGGGTGTTGATCAGAGGTCGCTCCTGGGGGTGGCGTTGTCCTCCTCCGGGGGGGCGACGTCTTCTTTCTTCTCCGGTGCTTCCACGGGACGTCTTCTGGGCAGTCAGCTAACAAGATCTTCCCTTCTTCCTCTTTCCGCAGTTGCAGGGCACTCATCACAGCAGCCAGATTTTTAGTCAGCTGGCGCACCTCTGAGCGCAGACAGTCCAATTCACTAGGAGGTGTCACCTGCGCTTTGGCTTCAGCCACTAGCGGGGAAAAGGGGTTTACTGCCGGTTCCGGAGTGACTTCAGCCTGATGATGTTGGGTTGCCACCTCAGGTTTGCCCAGGGGCCGCAGCCCTTTTATTGCCATGTCCTTTAGGGCATCAAAGGTAGCATCCGGATGATCTAAGGACCACCAATTTACAGTTCTGCGTTCCTCTGGGGATCTCAATCCCTGTATAAATTGTTCTTTCAGCATTCTATTCTCGTCGATAGCATTTAAATTGTTAATTTGCTTGAGGGCTCTCAGGGCTCCCTGTAGTCGGCAAGCGTAGTCCCGGATGCTGTCACCTGGCTGTTGTGAACAGTGATAGAAGGCCATCCGGAGATCCGTTTCTGTGCGGTCTTCAAATATGGCATGTAGCTTAAGGAAGATCGCAGGTACCGACTCCTGATCAACGGTATCCCAAGTCTCCACTTCCCTCTCAGCAGCGCCAGTTAGCTGCCCTATTAGCACAGCAGCTTTTTGTCTCTCAGGCATGGAGTACATTTCTAAGATGCTGCATAACTTCCGCTTGAAGCCTGCTAATGTGCCTGGCCCACCGCTGTATTGGGGAAGCCATTTCGCCCCAGGCATATATGGGAGCGTTAGTGGCATGATCGGGACTACCGGACTGGGTGCTGGGCCTGCACCCCCATCTGGCGCTACAATACCAGACGGTGCGGGATTGGGGCCTCCGGCCGGGGCCGCACTGTCAGCCGGTTGTTGTGACATCTTAGCGCCCCCTTGGTTAAACGGAGCCTACCGGTTTCAGATGCTGCTACTTCACAGGCACCGCAGTGAGAACAGGACCTTCGTCGTAGGCGCTCTGATGTCAGAGCGTTCACTTCCTGTTGCAGGACCTGCCGATGAGTCAGAGCCGGGGGCGTGTCCAAGACTTTGCGCGCTCTTTCAGGTACGCCCACCTTCTTCTCCAGCGCCTGAGGGCGCGAATATGGCGACAAAAATGGCGATTTTGGCGCCAAAAGTGCAAACAGTCCTTTTTCACAAAAAACACTCCACAGGCACACAGGGCTCGCAATGCTGCAAGTTTCGTATCCTGTTCGTGACGCCAAATTGTGTCGACCCGCCACCACAATTGTGGGTTACCAGGGCAATGGGGTACTCAGAGCCGAGCCCGTAGAAGTCTATGGGGATTGTCACAGGTAGCTGTGGCTCGGTCTGTGGCCCGGGCGGTCTGGCGTATGTTGGGGATATATTTACAGGGGATAGGTTTATATACAGTTCGTGACGCCACCTGTAGTATTCTGGTAATATGTACCAGCGCTGCTGTAGATCTCTGAGGGGATGGTGATGCAGCTAGATGTCGGGTCCCCTACAGGTGGGACTCTTCCCTCAGGTCGGTAGTTAGGTAGGGATTGTGCAGGCATGCAATAATAACTCAGTCTCACACGGTCAGCGTCTTTCCATACCTTTACTTGCAAGATGATAAGGCAGGTCCCAGGGAGGCTGATGGGGTTGATGGAGGATGAGCTTTGAGGCAACAGCTAAGCAAGTTAGGGGCCTCCTTTACTGTCCAATGAAGATGAGTACGACCAGCCTGAAGCGTAGTCCCCTCTATGATTCCAGCTTATCCAAAGCTGTGCTTCCCAGTCAGTTTAGTGTTAGGAGCCTTTCTATGAGGGAGCTGAATTCTTATTTTGTCCTGCAGAGACTCAAAGTCTTCACTTCCCCTGACCCCAGTTACGTACTGACTATAAGGGGCTTGTTTGCCGCGACCTAGGGTCCGGTAAATCTCTGGTTTTCTCTTCACTATGCTTGTAGCTAATAGTGATCCTTCGGTCCCCAGTAACCGGTAGCAATGTGCAGGACTCTTCCAAGCCAAACGCACTTTTCCAATAATCTTCCTTCCACTTTGCCCTTCGATTTGCTCAACTCTTAATAGCTAGTTCAGTCTTTTCTTCCAGTGGGGCACAGCTCTGACTAGACTAAGGTGAATTAGACCACCTGTACCAGCCTCCACGTTCTGAACTGATGACAGGCTCAAACTGGACACTCTACTCTGTCCAAGGACAGGAAACTGACTGACTAGAAATCACTCCCTTCCACACCCTGCTGGGTGTGTCAGAAGTGTACATGATGTCATGAAGAGACCTTAACTGTTACCTCTCCACTCATCCTCCTGGTATTGTGTACCAGGGCTACACATAAGTACTAAGGATGCTGGTCAAGAAGGGTTGAATAATTCTGAGACTGCAGGAGTAATTAAAAATGTCATTTTTGTGCTGAATTTGGAGAAACTTATTGCTATATTAGTTGTGTTCAGCTATTTATATTGTTATTGTTTCACTAGTTTATTGCAAACAGCAAAAAGTTTCAGAATTTTGCAATGGCAGGGTGAATAATTATGATTTCAACAGTCCAGAAGAAGTGTTACTACGCACTTATCTGCCTACTTTTAAGTTTGTCTTTTATTTTGGTTTGTGTCACGGTGACTTGTGCACGTTCTGCGCCCCACTTCCCCCGTTTTCCTGTGGTCTCCCCGCAGCAGCAGGAAATATACAATGGTTTTCATATATGCCTCCTGGGAAATAGGATCATACCAGGTATGAGTAGGGGGGGTGTGGTACCCACAAACCACTTCAGACCCCTCTTCTCCAACTCACCCTGTTTAAATCACATCCTCAGCGTATGCAAGAAAATCAATCATAGCGCCCTCGCCGTGCCACAGAAGACTGCGGTCAGTGTGCAGGATACGTGCTCTGATTCCATTGTAGCAATGTAACTAGACGTGATCTGAACAAGCCCAGGGCTCATAACGCTTATCACTCTCAGCTCCACGGACATATACAGTCTGTGTGTCAGGACTACAGCCCATGAATTATATCCATGAACCAGATGGCTCAGAATAACAACGCTACTTTGGACCCATATCATTCTTTTACATTGTCTTCCATTCTAACGTCTCTGTCGTAGATCATCGTTCACACTTAGATTGTAAGCTCTTCAGGGCAGGATGGTTGCCCTTACACTTTGACATCCAGATCCATTCCTTATGTGTTTTCTGCACCCGCGTGTTACATATTCACTTATCTCACATATTCTTTTCTCTACGTAGTGTTGATAAAATGGGCTGGAAACTGTCAACAAGTTGGTTTTCTGATGCTGTTTATGGATCTTCCCATGAATAATGTATTATGTCAATATAGTGTATAGCGTCAATATTCACTATTCCTCATCCATATTAACGTCTAAATAGTGTGATTGTGATTACGTGAGGGCCCAATTACATAAGTGGCAGGAACAGCTCAGCAAAAAGCCGCTACATCACAGCGCCGCACAAAAAATGGCACAAAATAAGCCAATGTGACCCATAGTCCATTTATAGCAGGGCGTTATTACAAACAAGGTACTAAATGAAGAAACAAGAAAACAAAGAGGACAGATCTGACAACAGCAGCTTGCTGATGGTCTCCGTGCAGCAATTACATAGTTAGAAATAAAAATGAATAAAGTGCAACATAATGAAGATACAGCGTGCCATAATATTACGTTTGGACTCATAAGTTTACAAAAATGTATCTTAATTGCAGCACTGAAAGCTACAGAGGTCTAATGTACAGCAATTAGGAAACTGTCAGCAAACAAGACAATATCGAAATGAAGCAGAAACTGCAAAGATTCAGTCTTTACCTTCTGTTTTTTCAGACAGGTAAGTGATCACTAAACATTAAAGGCACACGCCAGGCAAAATGGGCCAGTCTGGTGCTAAAAGATAAAAGATAGGTTTAGTATAAAACCTTGGCATGGTTCCCTGACTCTTGTACTTTTGTGCGCCCCATGGAGCGATTAATTGGTTATACTATGTGCCACAAGAGTTGGGTCAGAGTCATCTGGTCATGGAAATTTCTGGGCGCTTGTACTGTGGTCCCTTTGACTATGAAGTGGTAGCAACGTAAGTCTATATTTCCCCATCTGTGTCTTCTTCTAAAATGTCCTTATGACGTATAGGAAAGATCTCTTTGGATGGAACTGCCCTGAAAGATTCCACCATCCTTAATCCATTCAAGGAAAACAGTCTCCTACATCATGTAAGTGACCCCTTTACCGCTACTTGTAGGTGTTACCCTGGGATCCAATGAGAAAATCCTAGCCGAGATTGGGAAGAAGATTTCTCTGCCTTGTGGAGACTCAAGAAACGGAGACAATCAAGATATTCAATGGCTCAAAGACGGAAGCATGTTTGTGAGATACAACAGAAAGCAAACACACAACAGAGCAGCCCCAGGTAAGGGGGCTAAAGAGAGAGGTCTTACATAGGTCCGGGACACCACCATAATGTTATATTTCTTTTACCATTTTAATACTGAAAAATATATATCTTTGTACCATGTTAGTCAGTAGACAGAAAAAAAGATATTTGTATTATTATTAATTTAAATTAATTATTAGTATTATTTTAAAGATGTTTTAACATATTGCCTGGAACATCTCGTTGAATTATTACCTTATTTCTTTCTGCATTTTATTATTATTATTATTTTAATTTAATCTTCATTTTAGTTGTGATTTTTTTTTCTATAATTATAATGGTTCTTTTGGTCATATAACTTCTGCAGGAAGTGATCGATTTAATATCCAACCCGGCATCACAAATAATTTGGAAACGAAAGCCGTACAGCTGATAGACGCAGGCACATTCACATGTAAAAAATCAGGCTCAGAAGTGAAATCAGTGGAACTCATCGTCTTTGAAGGTAAATAATTTTGTTTGTCTTTTAAAATTTACATTTCTTGGTTTACGGATTCCTTTTTTTGGTGATGTTTTTCGAATTTTATGTCCTTTACGGTGAGCTGCAATTCTTGCCAATCAGGTAAAGGAGTTAATCATTTTAGACAATTCCTTTTTGTTATAAGAAAAAGAATGAAAGGGAGGCTGAGTGCTCCGCGATCAGCTGTGCTCTGCTGGGCCCTGTGCGATCTGCTGTGCTCTGCTGGGCCCTCCGTGATCAGCTGTGCTCTGCTGGGCCCTGTGCGATCTGCTGTGCTCTGCTGGGCCCTCCGTGATCAGCTGTGCTCTGCTGGGCCCTCCGCGATCAGCTGTGCTCTGCTGGGCCCTGTGCGATCTGCTGTGCTCTGCTGGGCCCTCCGTGATCAGCCGTGCTCTGCTGGGCCCTGTGCGATCTGCTGTGCTCTGCTGGGCCCTCCGTGATCAGCTGTGCTCTGCTGGGCCCTCCGTCATCAGCTGTGCTCTGCTGGGCCCTCCGTGATCAGCTGTGCTCTGCTGGGCCCTCCGTCATCAGCTGTGCTCTGCTGGGCCCTCCGTCATCAGCTGTGCTCTGCTGGGCCCTCCGTCATCAGCTGTGCTCTGCTGGGCCCTCCGTGATCAGCTGTGTCTCTGCTGGACCTCCGTGATCAGCTGTGCTCTGCTGGGCCCTCCGTGATCAGCTGTGCTCTGCTGGGCCCTCCGTGATCAGTTGTGCTCTGCTGGGTGCTCCGCGATCAGCTGTGCTCTGCTGTGCCCTGTGTGATCTGCTGTGCTCTGCTGGGCCCTCGGTGATCAGCTGTGCTCTGCTGGGTGCTCGGTGATCAGTTCTGCTCTGCTGGGTGCTCCGTGATCAGCTGTGCTCTGCTGGGTCCTGTGCGATCTGCTGTGCTCTGCTGGGCCCTCCGTGATCAGCTGTGCTCTGCTGGGCCTTCCGCGATCAGCTGTGCTCTGCTGGCCCCTGTGCGATCTGCTGTGCTCTGCTGGGCCCTCCGTGATCAGCCGTGCTCTGCTGGGCCCTGTGCGATCTGCTGTGCTCTGCTGGGCCCTCCGTGATCAGCTGTGCTCTGCTGGGCCCTGTGCGATCTGCTGTGCTCTGCTGGGCCCTCCGTGACCAGCTGTGCTCTGCTGGGCCCTCCGCGATCAGCTGTGCTCTGCTGGGCCCTGTGCGATCTGCTGTGCTCTGCTGGGCCCTCCGTGATCAGCCGTGCTCTGCTGGGCCCTGTGCGATCTGCTGTGCTCTGCTGGGCCCTCCGTGATCAGCTGTGCTCTGCTGGGCCCTGTGCGATCTGCTGTGCTCGCCCTCCGCGATCCGCTGTGCTCTGCTGGGCGCTCCGTGATCAGCTGTGCTCTACTGGGCGCTCCGTGATTAGCTGTGTCTGCTGGCCTCCGTGATCGCTGTGTCTGCTGGGCCCTCCGCGATCCGCTGTGCTCTGCTGGGCCCTCCATGATCAGCTGTGCTCTGCTGGGCCACCGTGATCAGCGTGCTCTGCGGGCGCTCCGGATCAGTTTGCTCTGCTGGGTCTCCCATCACTGTGTCTGCTGGTGCTCCGTAATTCAGCTGTGCTCTGCTGGCGCTCGTGATCAGTTGTCTATGCTGGGTGCTCGCGATCACTGTCTCTGCTGTGCCTGTGCGATCTGCTGTGCTCTGCTGGCCTCGGTGATCAGCTGTGCTTGCTGGTGCTCGTAATCAGCTGTGCTCTGCTGGTCTCCGTGATCAGCTGTGCTCTGCTGGTGCTCGTGATCAACTGTGCTCTGCTGGCCCTCCATGATCCGCTGTGCTCTGTGGGCGCTCCGTGATCACTGTGCTCTACTGGGCGTCCATGATTATCTGTGCTCTGCTGGCCTCCGGATAGCTGTGCTCTGCTGGCCTCCGCATCGCTGTGCTCTGCTGGGCCTCCGTGATCAGCTGTGCTCTCTGGCATGTGATCAGCTGTGCATCTGCTGGCGCTCGTGATCAGTTGTGTTGCTGGGTGCTCCGCGATCAGCTGTGCTCTGCTGGGCGCTCCGCGATCACTGTGCTCTGCTGGGCGCTCCGTGATCATTGTGCTCTGCTGGTGCTCCGCGATCAGCTGTGCTCTGCTGTGCCCTGTGCATCTGCTGTGCTCTGTGGGCCTCGTGATCAGCTTCTCTGCTGGTGCTCGATCAGCTGTGCTCTGCTGGGTGCTCCTGATCACTGTGTCATGGCCTCCTTTAGCTGTGCTCTGCTGGGCCCTCCGTGATCAGCTGTGCTCTGCTGGGCCCTCCGCGATCCGCTATGCTCTGCTGGGCCCTCCGTGATCAGCTGTGCTCTGCTGGGTGCTCCGTGATCAGCTGTGCTCTGCTGGGACCCTCCGCAATCAGCTGTGCTCTGCTGGGCCTTCCATGATCAGCTGTGCTCTGCTGGGCCCTCGCAATCTGCTGTGCTCTGCTGGGACCCTCTGTGATCAGCTGTGCTCTGCTGGATGCTCCGCGATCAGCTGTGCTCTGCTGTGCCCTGTGCGATCTGCTGTGCTCTGCTGGGCCTCGGTGATCAGCTGTGCTCTGCTGGGTCTCGGTGATCACTGTGCTCTGCTGGTGCTCGTGATCAGCTGTGCTCTGCTGGTGCTCCGTGATCACTGTGCTCTGCTGGGCCCTCCATGATCCGCTGTGCTCTGCTGGGCCTCCGTGATTAGCTTGCTCTGCTGGGCCCTCCGTGATCAGCTGTGCTCTGCTGGGCCCTCGCGATCCGCTATGCTCTGCTGGGCCCTCCGCATCTGCTGTGCTCTGCTGGGACCTCTGTGATCAGCTGTGCTCTGCTGGTGCTCCGGATCAGCTGTGCTCTGCTGTGCCTGTGCGATCTGCTGTGCTCTGCTGGGCCCTCGTGATCAGCTGTGCTCTGCTGGGCTCGGTGATCAGCTGTGCTCTGCGGTGCCCGTGATCAGCTGTGCTCTGCTGGTGCTCCGTGATCAACTGTGCTCTGCTGGGCCCTCCTGATCAGCTGTGCTCTGCTGGGCGCTCCGTGATTAGCTGTGCTCTGCTGGGCCCTCCGTGATCAGCTGTGCTCTGCTGGGCCCTCCGCGATCCGCTAGTGCTCTGCTGGGCCCTCGTGATCAGCTGTGCTCTGCTGGGCCCTCCGTGATCAGCTGTGCTCTGCTGGGACCTCGCAATCAGCTGTGCTCTGCTGGGACTCCGTGATCAGCTGTGCTCTGCTGGGACCTCAGCGATCAGCTTGCTCTGCTGGGCTCCATGATCAGCTGTGCTCTGCTGGGCGCTCCGCGATCAGCTGTGCTCTGCTGTGCCCTCGCGATCTGCTGTGCTCTGCTGGGCCCTCGTGATCAGCTGTGCTCTGCTGGGCTCCGTGATCAGCTGTGCTCTGCTGGGTTGCTCCCGTGATCAGCTGTGCTCTGCTGGGCCCTCCTGATCCGCTGTGCTCTGCTGGGGCTCCGTGATCAGCTGTGCTCTGCTGGGCCCTCCGTGATCAGCTGTGCTCTGCTGGGCCTCCGCGATCGCTGTGCTCTGCTGAGCCCTCGCGATCGCTGTGCTCTGCTGGGCCCTCCGTGATCAGCTGTGCTCTGCTGGGCCTCTCATGATCAGCTGTGCTCTGCTGGGCCCTCCGATGATCAGCTGTGCTCTGCTGGGCCTCCGTGATCAGCTGTGCTTGCTGGGCCTCCGTGATCGCTGTGCTCTGCTGGGCTCTCCGTGATCAGCTGTGCTCTGCTGGGCCTCATGATCAGCTGTGCTCTGCTGGGCCTACGTGATCAGCTGTGCTCTGCTGGGCCTCCGCGATCTGCTGTGCTCTGCTGGGACCTCCGCAATCAGCTGTGCTCTGCTGGGACTTCCATGATCAGCTGTGCTCTGCCTGGACCTCCGTGATTAGCTGTGCTCTGCTGTGCCCTGTGCGATCTGCTGTGCTCTTCTGGGCCCTCGGTGATCAGCTGTGCTCTGCTGGGCGCTCGGTGATCAGCTGTGCTCTGCTGGGTGCTCCGTGATCAGCTGTGCTCTGCTGGGTGCTCCGTGATCAACTGTGCTCTGCTGGGCCCCCGCGATCCGCTGTGCTCTGCTGGGCGCTCCGTGATCAGCTGTGCTCTACTGGGCGCTCCATAATTAGCTGTGCTCTGCTGGGCCCTCCGTGATCAGCTGTGCTCTGCTGGGTCCTCCGCGATCAGCTGTGCTCTGCTGGGCCCTCCGTGATCAGCTGTGCTCTTCTGGGCCCTCCGTGATCAGTTGTGCTCTACTGGGCGCTCCATGATTAGCTGTGCTCTGCTGGGCCCTCTGTGATCAGCTGTGCTCTGCTGGTCCCTCTGCGATCTGCTGTGCTCTGCTGGGACCTCCGTGATCTGCTGTGCTCTGCTGGGACCTCCGTGATCAGCTGTGCTCTGCTGGGCCCTTCGCGATCTGCTGTGCTCTGCAATGACCTGTGCTCTGCTGGGCCTTTCGCGATCTGCTGTGCTCTGCTGGGACCTCCGCAATCAGCTGTGCTCTGCTGGGACTTCCATGATCAGCTATGCTCTGCTGGGACCTCTGTGATCAGCTGGGCTGTGCTGGGACCTCTGCGATCAGCTGTGCTCTACTGGGCCCTCCGCGATCAGCTGTGCTCTGCCTGGACCTCCGTGATCAGTTGTGCTCTGCTGGGACCTCTGTGATCAGCTGTGCTCTGCTGGGCCCTCCGTGATCAGCTGTGCTCTGCTGGGACCTCCGCGATCAGCTGTGCTCTGCTGGGCCCTCCGCGATCAGCTATGCTCTGCTGGGACCTCAGCGATCAGCTGTGCTCTGCTGGGACCTCAGCGGTCAGCTGTGTTCTGCTGGGACTTCCATGATCAGCTGTTCTCTGCTGGGACCTCCATGATTAGCTGGGATGTGCTGGGACCTCTGCGATCAGCTGTGCTCTGCGATCACCTGTGCTCTGCTGGGACCTCCGTGATCAGCTGTGCTCTGCTGGGCCCTCCATGATCAGCTGTGCTCTGCTGGGCCCTCCATGATCAGCTGTTCTCTGCTGGGCCCTCCGTGATCAGCTGTGCTTTGCTGGGCTCTCCGTGATCAGCTGTGCTCTGCTGGGCTCTCCGTGATCAGCTGTGCTCTGCTGGGCCCTCAGTGATCAGCTGTGCTCTGCTGGGACCTACGTGATCAGCTGTGCTCTGCTGGGCCCTCCGCGATCTGCTGTGCTCTGCTGGGACCTCCGCAATCAGCTGTGCTCTGCTGGGACTTCCATGATCAGCTGTGCTCTGCCTGGACCTCCGTGATTAGCTGTGCTCTGCTGTGCCCTGTGCGATCTGCTGTGCTCTTCTGGGCCCTCGGTGATCAGCTGTGCTCTGCTGGGCGCTCGGTGATCAGCTGTGCTCTGCTGGGTGCTCCGTGATCAGCTGTGCTCTGCTGGGTGCTCCGTGATCAACTGTGCTCTGCTGGGCCCTCCGCGATCCGCTGTGCTCTGCTGGGCGCTCCGTGATCAGCTGTGCTCTACTGGGCGCTCCATAATTAGCTGTGCTCTGCTGGGCCCTCCGTGATCAGCTGTGCTCTGCTGGGTCCTCCGCGATCAGCTGTGCTCTGCTGGGCCCTCCGTGATCAGCTGTGCTCTTCTGGGCCCTCCGTGATCAGTTGTGCTCTACTGGGCGCTCCATGATTAGCTGTGCTCTGCTGGGCCCTCTGTGATCAGCTGTGCTCTGCTGGTCCCTCCGCGATCTGCTGTGCTCTGCTGGGACCTCCGTGATCTGCTGTGCTCTGCTGGGACCTCCGTGATCAGCTGTGCTCTGCTGGGCCCTTCGCGATCTGCTGTGCTCTGCAATCACCTGTGCTCTGCTGGGCCTTTCGCGATCTGCTGTGCTCTGCTGGGACCTCCGCAATCAGCTGTGCTCTGCTGGGACTTCCATGATCAGCTATGCTCTGCTGGGACCTCTGTGATCAGCTGGGCTGTGCTGGGACCTCTGCGATCAGCTGTGCTCTACTGGGCCCTCCGCGATCAGCTGTGCTCTGCCTGGACCTCCGTGATCAGTTGTGCTCTGCTGGGACCTCTGTGATCAGCTGTGCTCTGCTGGGCCCTCCGTGATCAGCTGTGCTCTGCTGGGACCTCCGCGATCAGCTGTGCTCTGCTGGGCCCTCCGCGATCAGCTATGCTCTGCTGGGACCTCAGCGATCAGCTGTGCTCTGCTGGGACCTCAGCGGTCAGCTGTGTTCTGCTGGGACTTCCATGATCAGCTGTTCTCTGCTGGGACCTCCATGATTAGCTGGGATGTGCTGGGACCTCTGCGATCAGCTGTGCTCTGCGATCACCTGTGCTCTGCTGGGACCTCCGTGATCAGCTGTGCTCTGCTGGGCCCTCCGTGATCAGTTGTGCTCTGCTGGGCCCTCCATGATCAGCTGTCTTCTGCTGGGCCCTCCGTGATCAGTTGTGCTCTGCTGGGACCTCCATGATCAGCTGTGCTCTGCTGGTACTTCCATGATCAGCTGTGCTCTGCTGGGCCCTCCGCGATCAGCTGTGCTCTGCAGGGCTCTCTGTAATTTCAATATTACTAGTGTAGGAGTCTGTACTCACTCAGCTGCGGTTGAGGTAGGCATGGGAAGCAGTATTGTTGAAAGTTTATTAAAACTGCATAAACTGCACTGGATAGGAAAAAACAAAGGAACAGCCTCTTCTGGCACAAAGTGAAAAAACAAACAGAAAAACAGTCCATGTAGCACTGAGGGCTCAGGTCAGGTCAGTGTCGTTAGCACACACACAATGGAGGTCTCCACACCTCCAGCCTCAGACACTGAATGAGGCATTTGGCCTCCATTTTATTAGCCAAACCACACCCCTGGGGTTGGGATATGTGAGCGGTCATTCCCACCTATCTCTTATGACCGCTCATAAAACCCAGCCCTGGATTGGCCAAATAACTCTCTCAGCACAATATGTGCTGGAGCATGCTTCCAAAATCACATCACCGCAGCTAATAGCCACAATGACACATATCTCCCCTCCAGGACTTGTCCGGCGGCCATCTTACACTAGCTACAAAAAAAAAATCAGAAATCTCGGAATGTTCACACTGACCTCTAAACTTAATAAGACTCCTACTTCCTGCTCTGTACAGATAACGTCTCGGGAGTCTCATTATTATCACAGGCAGAATTACAATAGCTGATAATGGATCACCCGCCAGCGCAGTGGGATACTCGGTACCGGGCCGGATGTGTCACGGCAGCAGTGACCCGGTCCGTAGCCCTGGGCGTCCAATAAAAAGGGGAATATTTACAGGGGATGATAGAGTTTGCATTGAAGTGTTCGTGACGCCACCTGTGGTTTCTGGTCAGAGGTGACCACCACTGCAGTGCAGATCCTCTGGGACAGATGGTGTGATGCAGCAGAGTTGGTAAAGCTTCCCACAGGTGAAGCTTGTTGTCCCAGGGCAGAGAGCTGTTGTAAAGAGAGTGATGGTGCTGGGGGATGTAGCAGTGTGTAGTGGGTGCCGCATGAAGACCTTGAGGAGACAGTCAGATGCAGTTTTCAAGGCTTTACTCACAGTTCAGGTGCAAGCAGTACAGGTGCCCGCTTGGTGCCACATCCTCCAGGTATGGAGCCCAGCCAACTCCCAGGTGGATGGAGAACACCAGTCCAAAGCTCCCTGTCAGTATATGCCTTTCCTGGCCGTCTCACTGTGCTGGTTCCCACTCCTTCTTACTTCCCAGCACCTCACAAAGCAGTGTCCCAGTCCGGTAGCTACGAATCCTGTAGGACAACGTGACCCAAGCGTTTCCTTGATTCTATATAGCTTACCTTCCCGGAGAAGATGCTTGTGGTTGTGGCTGTGAACCCTAAAGTTGTCACAGATATCAGCTTGCTAGCTGAGTCCTATTGTACGCTCAACTAGGCTAGGGGCCAAGTCCCTTCTGCGACCTGGATTCTCCCAGCTGACATCTGTCAGCCTGCAGCGAGCCCCACAGGTAGCCTTCTGCTCAGCCGTGTCTCTGAGAAATCCCTTTTCCCTACAGGGAACCTTCCTTCTTTCTTTCTCTTTGTGAGCAGCTCCTCAGGACTTGGAGCCTGCTGCATGTTTCTATCTCTTTCCCTCTCACCTACGGGAGAGCTGCCTATGCAGGGCCGGTGACAGCACCCGGCACACCCGGGCAAGTGCCGGGGCCCTGAGCAGGCGGGGGGGCCCACTCGCCGTCTGTCACCCCCGTGCCCGTTAGCGGAGGAGAGCGGTGTCAGAGCCGCCACTGGGCCCCCCCCCGCCCGCTCAGGGCCCCGGCATCTGCTGGCACAATACTTACCTCTCCCGTGCCTCCGCTGCCGCAGCTCCGGGCTCCAGGGGGCGGCGGCACTTCCTCTCACAGCAGCGCCGCTGAATGACAGGTGGACGGGTGAGATTTGTGTGTGTGTGTGTCTCTGTGTGTGTCTCTGTGTGTGTGTGTCTGTGTGTATGTAGTGCGGTGCTTTGTGTGTGTGTGTGTGTGTGTGTGTGTGTATGTGTGTGTGTATGTATGTGAGAGAGTGCTTGTGTGCTGTGGTGCTGTCTGTGTGTGATGATGGGCAGGCATTGCTGATAATGGGGAGGCATTGATGATGATGGGGAGAAGATGATGATAATGGGCAGGCATTGATGATGGGGAGGAGATGATGATGATGGGCAGGCATTGATGATGGGGAGGAGATGATGATGATGGGCAGGCATTGATGATGATGGGGAGGAGATGATGATGATGGGCAGGCATTGATGATAATGGGGAGGCCATGATGATGATGGGGAGGCCATGATGATAATGGGCAGGCATTGATGATGGGGAGGAGATGATGATGATGGGCAGGCATTGATGATGATGGGGAGGAGATGATGATGATGGGCAGGCATTGATGATAATGGGGAGGCCAAGATGATGATGGGGAGACAATGATGATGATGAGAAGGAAATCATGATGATAATGGGGAGTCTTTCCACAGCGCCCTTTCCTGAGCCGTAACAGCGCAGAACGCAGTACAGCGCAGAGGAGAGCTCCATATTTTGTATGGAGCATTATATGGGGACCAGTATCCTGTATGTAGCGTTATATGGGGATCAGTATCCTGTATGGAGCATTATATTGGGTCCAGTATTCTGTATGGAGCATTATTTTGGGTCCAGTATTCTGTATGGAGCATTATATGGGGGGTGACATCCTGCATGGGGTATTATATGGGTGATGAGGGGGAGACTGTGGTGCCCATAATATTGTATGGAGGACTGTACTGTCCAGTCTGTTCTGTGCGCTGTGAGGATTTGGCGGTTTTTGAGCTATTGTACAATTTACAATAGATATCAGTCATGTAATGGAAGAAGTGAAGTATTTGGCATTGTACTGTACCCATATTTCTCTGCTGTATCTGTGCATCATGAATTGTGGTCTGTGTTAAAGGGGCCCACTGAGGCTCTTTCGCCCGGGGCCCATAAAAACCTGGAGCCGGCCCTGTGCCTATGCACATCTGTCTTCTTCCTCCCCTAAGGGAAGACTCTCCCTTACTTCCCTCTAACTCCTGCTCTGACCCACCAGCTCCACCCACCATCTGACATGCTTTGCTAGCTGCAGGCATGCTAGAGGAACTGAGCTAGTGTGTGTGATGGATGCAGTGTTGTCAGAGCCAGGTTTAGTGTTTCCATCTTACCTGAAAGATGGGATACCACATCTCTGGCTGAGATGCAGTACCTCTGTGGCGACTGGACCCTCAGGGGCGCCACAATAACAACTGTATATACAGTAGATAACACAGGAACCACCATTCACAATAGATGATGTCACAGCTCACCTCCTCCTCCTGTACAATGACTGATAACACATATATATACAGTAAATAACCCAGGAACCACCATTCACAATAGGTGATGTCACAGCTCACCTCCTCCTCCTGTACAATGACTGATAACACCTCTATATACAGTAGATAACACAGGATCCACCATTCACAATAGGAGATGTCACAGCTCACCTCCTCCTCCTGTACAATGACTGATAACACCTCCATATAAGGTAGATAACACAGGATGCACTATTTACAATATGTGATGTCAAAGCTCACCTCTTCCAGCTCTCTTCACTTGACCAGCGCCAAGATCACAGCATGCCTAGAAAATACTTCTATGGAAGTATTTTACAAGAGTCTATTGCTGGTCGTTGTTACTGCTGAAAAGCACAGGAAGTATGAGTCTAGTATTAGGCTTACTGGCCAGTGTGAAAATGGCAACATTTTTTCTATAGATGGTGATATCATCTTTTATCCTCAAAATTAACAGTTGTTTTTTTTAGTCTCAGCAGAACCTTCCAATATCCTCCTGATGTCCGAAAACCTTAAACTAAGCGTGAAGTCCTCCCCTGAAAGGAATTTTGATGTGTTTTGGTTAAAAAATGGCATAAAGATTACAGATGGGCCTAATGTGGAGGTGAAGAACTTAACAATAGAACAAAGTGGGAATTACACCTGCTGTATAAAGATGAAAGATGCAGCTCAAACATGTTTTATTAAAGCCATCAGTGTGAAAGGTACCGCCAGATTTCTTTTTTTACAGTTTCTATAATGGTCATAAATATTAGATAACACTGAGCAAAGACTGTGGGTTTCGCCCTAACCTAAGGCGGCAAACTTTAAAAAAAAAATGGTAGTCCTATCTGCTTTTTGTGACTTATATACTCTACCAATGGTAACAGTGGGGCAAGAGTGAGGAATCTGTAATTCTTTGTAACTCTCAAGGGTAATAGGAAGTGAATTAGTGAGTACAATAATATTACTGACCAACTAGCTAATATATCATCTGAAGCGAACCTGTCCTGGTAAGCAACTTGTCCTAACTATGTGCAGCAAGGTGTGGAGCAGGAGGGGCTCATCAGATTGAAATGTAGGTAGGTGGAGAAATGTTCAGCAAAACGTGAGCCTTAGGAGTCCAGGGGGCGGTCCTACATAATGATTGACAGCTATTGGACTCTTGGAAGGGATGCTTCCCTCTGATTAGTTACTACCTATGGACAATACTGCAGCTGCTTTATTTTTTTGGGGGGTGGGTAGCTAAAACAGCTGCAAGAAGTAACCACAACTTAGTTACAGTGTGTACAATTCTAAAGTAGAACTCCTCTATTTCCAGAGGTCCGTGAATCTGCTCTGTCCGTCCCCCATGCTTTATACTGCAGCTTTACTTGTTCTATCAGAATTGATGACCTAGGTCAGATTTGTAATATTCCAATTTCTTTTGTTTGCAGGTTTTTCAACTTCTCCAGCCATTGTGTACATGTCCGGGAAGAAGCCCATAACCCTCCCCTTCATTTTTAATTTCAAAGTTCGGGATTCTCCTCTGCAGGATGACGCCAGAGCTGTAGAAGGAAACATCAAGTATTTATCAAACACTGTGCAAACGCTCACAGTCACGTCAGGGGCCGCCTGCTGGCCCCAAAAATGCCAAACCAAGTCTGACCCCCAGGATCTCAGCGCTTCCATCCGCAGTCCGCAGAGCGGCCTCTATAAGATGGAGATTGTTCTAAAGATCGGAGAAAGGGAGAAGAAACTGCAAAGAGAAGTGTGTGTGGCCAACATCACAGGTGCGGCTGATGGCGGGAGGGTGATTCCAGCTGGGAGTTGTAGTTGTCGATCAGATTCAGACACAGAGGTTTTAGTCTGGGAGTTTATGCTTTATTTTCGTTTTCCAGTGTCCACGTCCCACAATAACATTGTTAGCGAGTCGAACGTCACTCTCCTGTGCAGCATCAACTGCATCGAAAAAGATGGGAGGCTTTGCTGGCGGCATGAAAACAAGAGCTACGAGATCTGTGGACCACCCGGGAAGGGAAAACTGGCCAAAGAAATTACTATTGCACCAGAGACGACTGGAAACTGGACCTGCGGTGTGTTCATTGGGGAAAAAAGGCTCGCTAACACCAACCTGACACTGGGTATGTGAAGTGAGAAATCATCTATAACCCAAATACATCATTTAGTGCCGATTCCTGAGGCCCAATAAAAGCTCTGCACCACGGCAACCCCCCACCTACAAGGAGCCACTTATAATCCTGGTGTCTTATGGGGCAGAAGGGTCTTTGAATCCCTGCAGGAATCCGGGCTAGGGAAGGACTTCTGCTTCCTCTGCACCCCATATGGCATCACTTGTATATGGCTTCTTACTGTCCAGCGGTCTGTAGTTCCCTTTTTCTTGCCTGCAGGCTACAAGTCCACCCAAAAAATCTGTGCAGAGTGATGACAGACAGGTAGAAGGGATTTAGTACAACTTCTCTCTTTTTCACAGACAGCATGCAGCTAGAGGGGAAGAGGATGCAGCTGCAGCTTCTTGTGCTGTCTCAGACTGCATGATATGAGAGGGGAAGAGGATGCAGCTGTAGTTTCTCTTGTACTGTCTGAGACTGCATGATATGAGAGGGGAAGAGGATGCAACTGCAGCTTCTCTTTTGCTGTCTGAGACTGCATGATATTAGAGGGGAAGAGGATGCAGCTGCAGTTTCTCTTGTGCTGTCTGAGACTGCATGATATGAAAGGGGAAGGAGATGCAGCTACAGCTTCTCTTGTGCTGTCTGAGACTGAAAGATATGATAGGGGAAGAGGATGCAGCTGCAACTTCTTGTGCAGTCTGAGACTGCATGATATGAGAGGGGAAGAGGATGCAGCTGCATCTGACGCGCACCACATTGGTGGTACCAGGGCTATGGGGTACTCGGCACCGAGCCCATGGAAGTCTATGGGAGTTGTCACTGGCAGCAGAGCTCGGTCCGTAGCCCTGGCGGTCATGCAATGGGGGAATATTTACAGGGGATTGTAGTTATAGTAGTTCGTGACGCCACCTGTGGTTTCTGATCTGATTGACCAGCGCTGCAGGGTAGATCTCTGAGGGGATGTTATGGCAGCTAGGTGTTAAGTCCCCCACAGGTGGGACTGGTCCCTCAAAGTCTATGGTGGTGATGCAGGGTGCAGATAAGAATTCAGTCACACACAATGCAGTCTCTTTCCATACCTTTACTTGTAGATGTTGCAGGTATGTCCCGGGAAGCTGGTCAGGTTGGAGAATGCACATTCAGGAAAACTGTTGAGCAGGTTAGAGGCCTCCTTTCTCCTTGTAATGTGTGTGAGTACAACTTGCATAAAGTCAAGTGCAACTCTTTCAATAGCAACTACGCCCGGCCAACATTGTGGTGGAGCCTTCTATGTCTCTGATTATCAGATGTTGAGAGAACTAAGTCCTTACTTTTGTCATGCACTTGACTCAAAGTCCCTGTTCTCCCTGACTCCGGTTACGTATCAGCGCTTAGGGCTACCTTCTGCGACTTGTAGTCCAGAAAGGCCTCCGGTTTTCTTATTACTAGGCGTGAAACACTAGCAACGCTTCGGACCCCAGTGTCCGGTTAACTGAGTGAGGGTGATTTGTCCCTTTAGTCACTCTTGCTTCTCCACTCGCCCTTCGCCCTGCTCTCGCCCTTAACATAAGCACGTGTAGCAATGGTGTAAAGGTCAGCTTTCCTTCAGTGCTCACTGACCTGTTCTCAGTTGACTCGTTGATATAACTGCTGTAATTCCTTTCCTTCTTTCCTTCACAGAACTCTGTCCAGAGCAGCTCACAGGACGCTTCGTCAGACTGTATTTACGCTGTAGCTCTGAGAGTCACCTTCCACTTTCTTAGGAACACAGACAGCTTGTTCTGAGTAGCAGGTTAAGGGGTAGCTCTGACTAGGCTAAGATGATTCACTTCACCCGTACTAGCCTCCACTTTCTTATCAGATGAGCTACACAAGCTCTGTGTGGGTTCAGTCTTCTCTCCTCTCCAAGACTAATCTGATCTTCTCTGTCCAAAGACAGGAACTTGAATCTCTTCTGTCTAGCTCAGACTGAGCTCTGACTAGAATGTGCTGTCTCCTCTCCTCCTGCACAGACTGACTGGAATGACTCACTATTGCTACGTCACACTACTTAAATAGTCTGATATGCCTCTAGTGGCAATGCTGAGAAGTGTGCGTGAATGAATATCAAGCTTTACAGTTACCTTCCTGTGCATTTTCCAGGAGAGAGGTGTGCCTTGCGAAGCTGGGCCACACATCCCCCCCTAGTTAAACTCAGCACTCCCGGGCTGAAATAGAAAAGAAAAACATTTTTGTTTTGCATATAACATCAACATAATAACTCATCCCTTGCGGGAGGTAAGGACTCTTGAACGTTACATTTTGTACATAGATCAGTAGAAAATTATCAAAATACTTTTCAATAAATATACATAGTATAAGACAAGATTCTTGTGGAGGACCCGCACCAAAAACCTCCCACGTGGGTCCTGGGTGGGCTGCAGGACTTCATTGCTGCAGACCTCACTCTAGGCCACACCATACGGGTTTTTCTTCAGAGGTAGTTTAGGTTTTATGTAAAACCAATATGGGGCACCGAAGTGCGAACTATCTACAATAAAAGTTTTTGGGCTGGCAAAGTCCACAGCCACGCAGTCCTTTGCATGATAAAACATTTTTCAAGTAAAATCACATTATACTTTAACTCTTCTTTACCCAGCCGGGTATTCTACTTTAAATAAGCATAGTAATAAACATTATTCAACATTTCTATAAAGTGCAATTTTTCATAAAACTTCTTCAAACTTTGTACAGGTTCAGTTGCAGTAAACCCCTGTCTGGGTCCTACTGGTTTTCATCTTTCTTGCAAACTTCAATAACGTCTTCCACTCCTGGGGCTGGAACGACGCGGTGTTCTTTTGAACGCATAACAAAGAGATCATGTCCTGCGATCTGTGTTTGAGTGGCTACATCCTTTATTCGAACTGGGAACTCAACGGGTACATCCTCAGAATAGAACGCAGGTTGCGTTGTAAAAGGTGCCGCAGTAGACAATTCAGGTTGTGATGCAGAAATGGTCGCAGATTGTGATGCAGAAGTGTACGCAGGGGGCGATGCTGAAGTAATCATGTGTAGCCCTGGTGTGAAGGCACACGCAGTACCCTGGAGGATGTGTGGAGAGGTAACAGTTTAATGCTCAATAAACATTCACTCCATCACACACTTAGACACACCCATAGGTTATAAGAGCTAGTGAGATCTAGCGAGTGGAGTTCAGTCAGCGGCAGAGCTCAGTGAGTTCTGTTTCCTGTCTTCGGACAGAGGAGATCATTCAGTGTGCAGTCTGTGCAGGAAGAGAGAGGAGTTAGCAGCAGGACCTTCAGTCTCCTGTCCCAAGGACAGTGGAGTTCAGTGACGTGCTCCTGAACTAGAAGATTACTGAGCACCTGTTAGCAAGCTCTGGGAAGAAGCAAGAAGGGACTAGCCTGCATTACCCTAGGAAGTGTGGAGTGCTTATGCTACAAGCGCGGACAGGGCGAAGGGCGCAGTGGAAGGAATTCAGTAGTGCCTTAAGGATTGGATTATCCTGCACATTGTCACCGGTCACTGGCGACCGAAGTGTCACTATAGCTTTAGGCATAGTGATAGAAAAACCAGAGTCTTACTGGACCTTAGGTCGCAGCAAGCAGCCCTTGGAGTGTCAGTACGTAACAGGGGTCAGGTGGAATAGGAACTTTGAGCCTGATCAGCAAAAGCAAGAACCTAGTTCCATCAAAGGAAGGCTCCGACCACAAAACTGACCGGGCAGTACAGCTTGGAGAAGCTGGAGAAATTGGAGTGAACTAGGCTTTATGCTGGTTTGACTCATCATCTTTGAAAGTAAAGGAGGCCCCCAACCTGTTCAGCTGTTATCTCAAAGCACATCCTCCACCCGACCAGCCTCCCTGGGACCTGCCTTATCATCTGACAAGTAAAAGGTATGGAAAGACGCTGGATGGTGTGAGACTGAGTTATTTGATTGCATCCCTGCACAACCCCACCATAACTATCGACCTGAGGGAAGAGTCCCACCTGTAGGGGACCCGACATCTAGCTGCCTCACCATCCCCTCAGAGATCTACAGCAGCGCTGGTCTTAGTGATCAGAGAACTACAGGTGGCGTCACGAACTGTATATATACCTATCCCCTGTAAATATTCCCCCCAACATACGCCTGACCGCCAGGGCCACAGACTGAGCCAGCGCTACCTGTGACAACCCCATAGACTTCCATGGGCTCGGCTCTGAGTACCCCACTGCTCTGGTAAACCACAATTGTGGTGCGGGTCAAGACAAACTTGGCGTCACGAACAGGATATATACCTATCCCCTGTAAATATTCCCCCCAACATACGCCTGACCGCCAGGGCCACAGACCGAGCCAGCGCTACCTGTGACAACCCCATAGACTTCCATGGGCTCGGCTCTGAGTACCCCATTGCTCTGGTAAACCACAATTGTGGTGCGGGTCAAGACAAACTTGGCGTCACGAACAGGATCCGAAACTTGCAGAATTGCGAGCCCTGTGTGCCTGTGGAGGTGTTTTTGTGAAAAAGGACTGTTTGCTATTTTTGGCGCTAAAATCCGCCATTTTGCCGCCAAATTCGCGCCCTCAGGCGCTGGAGAAGAAGGTGGGCGTGGATTCGTGGGCGTGTGCCCCCCTGTGGCGCGAAGAGAATGCCTGCCCTCTCAAAGTGCTACTACAATATGCGATCCTGCCCTACAGCAAAGGAGGTCCGCCTCCTCTTCACCTTCCCTGCGAGGAGGAGGAGACGCAAACCCCGCCTCCACGGAAGAGACCGGACGGCTCTGGTAAAAGAAGAGAGAGGTTTCTGGAACATGATGGAGGCAGGATGTGTGCAGCCGAGCAGGGAAGCGGTGGAAGGCAGGCCCCGTTCCCCAGCCAAGCTGCCACTAGAACCAGAACCATCTGTGGTCCTGCACCTGCAGCAAGCCTTGCTGGAGATTGGATAGGAAAATGCAAGGTTGAAGAAAATGGTCTTGCAACGACCTGGCATGGAGGAGATCGAGAGACGCCGGCGTACCCTGATACAGCGGCGGCTGTGGGACGCGGTGTTCTCTCCCCTCGACGACCCCCCACGATTTGAACTACCAAGACTTCTGCTGCCCAAGGCTAAGGAGCAACCGGAGGCTACCCCCAAAAGTACCGACCCTGATCCCACCGATGGAGCGGTGGAGGCGAAGGAGGTTGAGGAGGTACCGCCAGTTCCGGAACGCCCGCCCGGCCAGGAGGCCGCAGCAGATGATCAATCCCCGGTAGGGACACCGGAGGGGTCCTGTCCATCATTACCAGACGTCGACTGGGATGAGATGGCGCGCCTGGATGACGTCGCCTACACCGCCCAGTGGGAACGTGAGTGGCAGCGTCGCGAAGAGGAACAGCGACGCCGGCAAGAGGAAGAGCGGGAAGTGCAGCGAAACCGACAGCAGCAGCATGCAGAGCTCATCGCGGACAAGGAGACCGTTCGCCGCGATAAAGGTACCCGGAGGGAACCACGACGTCAGGGGTGCGTCACCGAATTCCAGTTCCGCAAGGGCTGGGGTTTTATCCGGGAACCGGGACTTTACCCAGGGGTATTTGTGAGCCGACGCGATGTAGAATCCCACCTACCACAAGGCCATCCGGGAAGGGACCTGGTTAATGGGGACATAGTCACCTATACACGGCACTGGGGTATGAAGGGATGGTATGCCCTTAATGTCACAATCGTCCGTGACCCCGTCCCCGACGCAGGTAACGTCACCATTGCCAGCGCATCACAGTCCCGAGCTTCCGCTGCACCAGGCCGTGCCCCGGCATCGCCCCCTGAATGTCCCTCGCAGTTCGAAGCACCGCCTGCATACTCTTCACTGCCTTGTCCTCCTACTACATCGCAACCTGCGACCCAATCTACATCGCAAACTGCGGTTACAGCTGAATCGCTACCTGCAACGCAAACTGCGACGCAATCGGCGTCTCACAAGGATGACATACCCGTTGCGCCCCTAGTGGTTCGCACGAGGACTGTAGCGACCCAAACCCTGATAGCAGGTCACGACTTGTTGGTCATGGGATCTAAGGATCATCGTATTGTTCCAGCCCCCAGGATGGAAAGTATAATGGAAGCCTGCAAGAAAATGTGAAGAACGGTAGGACCCAGACAGGGTTTACCGCAACAAAGAAAATGTAGAAAGTTTTGATAAAATAAATAATTGCTGTTTTGCACTTTATTGCTATATATAGGGTTTACATAGTTTTATATATAATGAGTAGAATGCCCGGCTGGGTACCAGAGTGAAAATTTGAAAAATTGAATGCATAGTTTTACATAAAATGCCCTGTTGGGTAAAGTAAAAGTTATAGAAGAATGATGCATACTTGAAATATGTATATATATATGTCTCTTATTATGTCAATGGACTTTGAGGCTGAGGACTGTGCCAGCCCAGAACTTATCTCTGTAAATAGTTGCACTAAGGTGCATTATATTGGTTTTACATGAAACCACCTCAACTACCTCTGAATATAAAACCCGTGTGGTGTGGCACTGAGCGAGGTCTGCATTCAGATGTCCTGCAGCCCACCCAGGAACCACGTTGAAGGTTTGGTGCGGGTCCTTCACAAGAATATTGTCATCTATTTATATGAAAATGTCTATTTAGTATTTTGTATTTTTCTATGCCTATTGTTATAATGCAACGTTCAAGAAACCGGTACCTCCCGGATGGGAAGAGTTAATGTTTATTGTTAATGAAAAACAAAATGTCTTCTTGTATTTCACAGCCCGGGAGTGCTGTATTTTACCATGGGGGAATGTGTAGCCCTGGTGTGAAGGCACACGCAGTACCCTGGAGGATGTGTGGAGAGGTAACAGTTTAATGCTCAATAAACATTCACTCCATCACACACTTAGACACACCCATAGGTTATAAGAGCTAGTGAGATCTAGCGAGTGGAGTTCAGTCAGCGGCAGAGCTCAGTGAGTTCTGTTTCCTGTCTTCGGACAGAGGAGATCATTCAGTGTGCAGTCTGTGCAGGAAGAGAGAGGAGTTAGCAGCAGGACCTTCAGTCTCCTGTCCCAAGGACAGTGGAGTTCAGTGACGTGCTCCTGAACTAGAAGATTACTGAGCACCTGTTAGCAAGCTCTGGGAAGAAGCAAGAAGGGACTAGCCTGCATTACCCTAGGAAGTGTGGAGTGCTTATGCTACAAGCGCGGACAGGGCGAAGGGCGCAGTGGAAGGAATTCAGTAGTGCCTTAAGGATTGGATTATCCTGCACATTGTCACCGGTCACTGGCGACCGAAGTGTCACTATAGCTTTAGGCATAGTGATAGAAAAACCAGAGTCTTACTGGACCTTAGGTCGCAGCAAGCAGCCCTTGGAGTGTCAGTACGTAACAGGGGTCAGGTGGAATAGGAACTTTGAGCCTGATCAGCAAAAGCAAGAACCTAGTTCCATCAAAGGAAGGCTCCGACCACAAAACTGACCGGGCAGTACAGCTTGGAGAAGCTGGAGAAATTGGAGTGAACTAGGCTTTATGCTGGTTTGACTCATCATCTTTGAAAGTAAAGGAGGCCCCCAACCTGTTCAGCTGTTATCTCAAAGCACATCCTCCACCCGACCAGCCTCCCTGGGACCTGCCTTATCATCTGACAAGTAAAAGGTATGGAAAGACGCTGGATGGTGTGAGACTGAGTTATTTGATTGCATCCCTGCACAACCCCACCATAACTATCGACCTGAGGGAAGAGTCCCACCTGTAGGGGACCCGACATCTAGCTGCCTCACCATCCCCTCAGAGATCTACAGCAGCGCTGGTCTTAGTGATCAGAGAACTACAGGTGGCGTCACGAACTGTATATATACCTATCCCCTGTAAATATTCCCCCCAACATACGCCTGACCGCCAGGGCCACAGACCGAGCCAGCGCTACCTGTGACAACCCCATAGACTTCCATGGGCTCGGCTCTGAGTACCCCATTGCTCTGGTAAACCACAATTGTGGTGCGGGTCAAGACAATCACAGGTTGCGATATTGGTGCACTGCTTGGTGCTGACGCCAAAGATGACGCTGCTGGGGCTTGCGATTCCGAGTAGGACGCAGGTGCGCGCAGTGGCTCAGTTGGGAACGCACTAACCTGCTGCTGTCGATGCTCCCAGTCGTTTTCTATCGCTGACAGTTGGGTCTCCTCCGGTGTCCCTACCAGGGGACTGCATTCCGCTGCGGCCTCCTGGCCTGGCTGTCACTCTGGTCTGGGTAGGGCCTCCTCAGCCTCCTTCTCTTCCACCGCTCCATCGGTGGGGTCAGGTACAGCTCTTTTGGGGCCGGCCTCTGGTTTTCCTTCAGCTTTCTTCAGCAGTGACACAGGAAGGTCAGGTAATGGCGTTGTTCCTGTAGGAGAGAGCACTGCGTCCCACAGCAGCCGCTGTGTCTGGGCACACCAGCGTCTCTCGGTCTCCTCCATGTCTGCCTGGCTCTGTATCAATTTCTTAAGCGCTGCATTCTCCTCCTTGCACTCCAGCAAGGTTTGCTGAAGTTTCTGTATTAGGGATGGCTCCGGTTCAAACAACAGCTTTTCTGGGGAGCAGGGCCTGCGCTCCACCGCTCCACTGCATAGCTGCTCTTGTCCTTCTGCCATCTCTCTCCAGGCCAGACTGTGGTTTCCATCAGGAACAATCTGGTCTTTTCCGTGGAGGTGGGATTTGCGCTTCCTCTTTTTTGCATAGAAGATGAAGAGGAGGCGGATCTCCCTTGCAGTGGGGTAGGATCTCACATTATAGTAGCATTTTGAGAGGGCGGCCATAACTTTCGCGCCACAGGGGGAGTACGCCCACGAATGCACGCCCACCTTCTTCACCAGCGCCTCAGGGCGCGAACATGGCGGCAAAATGGCGGAAAATGGCGCCAAAAATCACAAAAATGCTACACAGTCTTTTTGCACAAAACAGTTCAATAGGCACACAGGACTCACATCCAGTAAGCTTCGTATCCTGTTCGTGACTCCAAAAGATGACGCGCACCACATTGGTGGTACCAGGGCTATGGGGTACTCGGCACCGAGCCCATGGAAGTCTATGGGGAATGTCACTGGCAGCAGAGCTCGGTCCGTGACCCTGGCGGTCATGCAATGGGGGAATATTTACAGGGGATTGTAGTTATAGTAGTTCGTGACGCCACCTGTGGTTTCTGATCTGATTGACCAGCGCTGCAGGGTAGATCTCTGAGGGGATGTTATGGCAGCTAGGTGTTAAGTCCCCCACAGGTGGGACTGGTCCCTCAAAGTCTATGGTGGTGATGCAGGGTGCAGATAAGAATTCAGTCACACACAATGTGTGTCGACCCGCCACCACAATTGTGGATTACCAGGGCAATGGGGTACTCAGAGCCGAGCCCATGGAAGTCTATGGGGTTTGTCACAGGTAGCTGTGGCTCGGTCTGTGGCCCGGGCGGTCTGGCGTATGTTGGGGATATATTTACAGGGGATAGGTTTATATACAGTTCGTGACGCCACCTGTAGTCTTCTGGTAATATGTACCAGCGCTGCTGTAGATCTCTGAGGGGATGGTGATGCAGCTAGATGTCGGGTCCCCTACAGGTGGGACTCTTCCCTCAAAGTCTATGGGATTTGTGAAGTCGGGTGCAGATAAAGAACACAGTCTCACACGGTCAGCGTCTTTCCATACCTTTACTTGTAAGATGTTCAGGCAGGTCCCAGGGAGGCTGATCCAAGGAGAGTGTATCTTGAGACAGCAGCTGGACAAGTTAGGGGCCTCCTTTACTTCCAATACAACGAGTACAACCAGCCTGAAGCGTAGTTCCCTCAAAATCTCCAGCTAATCTATAGCTGTACCTGCCCAGTCAGCTTTGTGTTAGGAGCCTTCCTGCGAGGGAGCTGAATTCTTATTTTGTCCTGCAGAAACTCAAAAGTCTTCACTCCCCCTGACCCCAGTTACGTACTGACTATAAGGGGCTGTCTGCCGCGACCTAGGGTCCGGTAGATTCCTGGTTTTCTTATCACTCTGCTTGAAACAGTAGTGATCCTTCGGTCCCCAGTGACCGGGAGCAATGTGCAGGACTTGTTCAATCCGTAAGCACTATTCCAATAAACCACTGTGCCTTTCGCCTTGTCCACGCTGGTAACATAAGCACTCAAACTAGCCAAGGGTCGAGTAGTCACTTCTTTCTTTTCCTTTCTACGAAGTTAGCTACAGATGCTCAGTTATCAATAGGCAGGAGCACGTCTCTGAACCTGATACCGTCCTTTAGACAGGGATGCTGAAGACTTCCTGTACTAAAACTTCTTCTTTCCTTCAGTGTATGCTGAGGAGGTGATACAGCTCTGACTAGACTAAGGTGAATTCAAACACCTATACCAGACTCCACGATATGAACTGATGATAAAGCAGGCTAGACTCCTTCCTCCCTCCAGACGTCTTCTCTCTCTGAAGTCTAGACACTCACTCCACACGTCCTCACTGTCCGAAGACAGGAACTAGACTCACTAAATCACTCTAACACATACCTTGACCACTCCCTCAAGAGTAAACTCCACTACCCTAAGGGTGTGTCTAGTATATGTTGAGTGAATGAATATTTAGCATTAAACTGCTGTCTCGCCACACACTCTCCAGGGTACTGCGTGTGCCTAACACCAGGGCTACACATTCCCCCATGGTAAAAGACAGCACTCCCGGGCTGTAAAATACAAAAGAGACATTTTGTTTATGCAATAAACATCAAACAATAACATCTTCCCATCCGGGAGGTGAGAATATCTTGAACGTTGCAAACTTTATAGAAAAATACAAATATTAAATAGCATTCAATAAATATACAATATACTTGTGAAGGACCCGCACCAAACCTTCAACGTAGGTCCTGGGTGGGCTGCAGGACATCCAAATGCAGACCTCACTCAGTGCCACACCACACGGGTTTTGTTTTCAGAGGTAGTTGTGACTGGTTTTATGTAAAACCAAGAGAAAGCACCGAAGCGCAACTATTTACAAGTAAGTTCTGGGTTAGCATAGTCCTTAACCTCCAAGTCCAATGTAAAACCTAAGACATATTATATAATATCAAAGTGCATAAACTTTTTCTGGTTACTATTTACCATTTATCATTTATCATTTATCATTTACCCAGCCGGGCATTCTACAGTAGAAATATATATATTCACTATATAATTTTGTGCAAAACTTTATAAAACATTTCAAACTTTTCTTTTCTTTACTTTTGGTAGTTTTCCGGGCCTTGCTCGCATAAGATAAGCTGGAGTGCAGTTAGTTGAGCTTACAGGTATATGATTATACAAATCAACCAAATCAGGTAGTAAATCCGGCCATCGATTCCTGTCTTCCAACGGTATGGATCTCAACAAGTCAAGGACAATATGGTTCATCTTTTCACAGAGACCGTTGGTTTGAGGGTGGTATGGTGTCGTTCTAATTTTCTTGCACCCGTACATATGACAGAATTCCTTGAATAAATCGGCTTCGAAAGCAGGTCCCTGATCGGTTAAGACTTGCTCCGGATACCCATGCGGTCTACAAAAGCTTGCTTGAAAGGTCTTCGCGGCCGTCACTGCGGTCTGGTCTTTCACTGGAACAACCACCAGAAATCTGGAGTAATGGTCCACCATGGTCAAGGCGTATGAGTATCCAGATCTACTTGGCGACAGTTTGACATGGTCCAGGGCCACAATCTCCAGGGGACGAGTCGTCCGGATAGGTTGCAGGGGGGCCTTCTGACTTCCGTAGTCCTTTCTTCTGAGACCACAGGGTCCACAGTTCCGACACCACCTCTCAATGGAGCTGCGCATCCCTACCCAGTAGAACCGGCATCTCAACAGGGTCTCCAGCTTTCTCCAGCCAAAGTGTCCTGCTTGATCGTGGTATGCTTCCAACACCATTGGGACGTCTGCCTTGGGGACCACGATTTGCCAGACCATTTCATGGGTTCTGGGGTTGACGTATCTTCTGCACAACTTCTCACGGTATAGGAACAACCTGCTTTTCTCGTTCCACAGGAGCTTGGCTGACATAGGTGCATCCTTTTCCAAGGAGGAACCTTCCTGTTTTAACAACTCCTTGATGCGGCTGACCACTGGATCACTGTCCTGAGTCTCTTTCCAGCTGTGATGGGGTAAAGGATTTAATGTTGCACCATACTGCTTTCTGTGAACTCGATGCTCGTGGACTACCCCATTTCGATGGAACGCGGGTAGCTCAATTTCTTCCAGGTCGTCCGATTCTTCTTCCGTATCAGAGTCATGCGGCATTCGGGACAACGCATCAGCATTAGCATTCTTTCGACCTGCCCGGTACTTGATAGTAAACTGGTAATTGGACAACCGAGCCATCCATCGCTGCTCCATGGCACCCAGCTTGGCGGTTTCCAGGTGCGTTAACGGGTTGTTGTCTGTGTACGCCGTGAACTTATTGGAGGCCAGATAGTGCTTAAATCTTTCAGTAATGGCCCAGACCAGCGCCAGAAACTCCAGCTTGAAGCTGCTATAATTTTCCGGATTCCTCTCCGTTGGCCTGAGTTTTCTGCTAGCATAAGCGATGACTTTTTCTTGGCCATTCTGCTTCTGACTGAGAACTGCTCCCAGCCCTTCATTACTGGCGTCGGTGTACAACAGGAACGGTTGGCTGTAATCAGGATAGGTTAAGATCTCATCACCTGTCAGGATCTCTTTCATCTTTTGGAATGCTTCAGCCTGTTCTTTACCCCAATTAAAGGGAGGGTTTCTGCTCTTTAAGGATTGTCCTACCAGGAGGTCCTGTAAAGGAGCTGCCTTCTTCGTGTAATCTTTCACGAATCTCCTGTAGTAACCCGTTAGTCCCAGGAACTGTCGCACTTCCTTAAGGTTCTTCGGCTCCGGCCACTTCTGGATGGCAGTGACTTTCTCTGGGTCCGGCGCTACTCCTTCCGAACTGACGATGTGCCCCAAGTATTGTACCTTCTGTTTGAGTAGATGGCATTTTGAGGGTTTCAACTTCATCCCGTACCTGGACAGGGACTCGAATACTTCTGCCAGGTGTTTCAGATGGTCCTCATAAGTCTTGGAATACACGATGACGTCGTCTAGGTATAGCAGCACGGTTTCAAAATTGAGATGTCCCAGACAGTTTTCCATCACTCTCTGAAATGTTCCTGGGGCACTACTGAGCCCAAACGGCATTCTGTCGAACTCACAGAGCCCCATTGGGGTGGTGAAAGCCGTTTTCTCACGATCCTCCTCAGCCACAGCCACTTGCCAGTAACCACTAGTCAGATCAAGGGTAGAAAAGTAGTTAGCCGTTTTCAGAGCAGCTAATGATTCCTCTATGCGTGGTAAACGGGTATGCATCCTTGTGTGTTATGCGGTTCACCTGCCTGTAATCCACACACATTCTCATACTACCATCTTTCTTTTTAACCAGAACTAGAGGGGCTGCCCAGGGGCTACAACTATCCCTTATCACCCCGGCTTTCTTCATATCATTCAACATTTCTTTAGCTTCTGATAATGAGCTGGAGGTATGGGCCTATACCGCTCTTTGATGGGAGGATGACTGCCTGTAGGGATATGATGTTGTACTCCCTTAATTGTCCCAAAATCAAGTGGATTTTTGCTAAACACTTGGGCGTACTCTTGCACCACCCGTAATACCCCTTGCTTCTGGTGAGCGGGAGTGGTGTCCGTCCCAACATGGAGTTGCTGACACCATTCCGCCACCTGAGTTGCTGGGTCATTGTCCTCCTCTATTTGACAGGAGTCTAAGGACTCAGCCGGGAAATAGAATTATTATCAACAGCATGAAGTTTAGCAATGGTTGCATAACGGGGTAAATTTACCTCATCATCTCCCCAATTGAGAAGCCGTACCGGTACTCTTCCATTCACCACTTCTACTACTCCTCTAGCAGTCATAAGTGTAGGTCTATGTTCTGAATGGTGGGGTTCTACTACAGCTTGGTAATTCTGTCCTCTCAGACCTATGGCTGCCCTGCACCAAATGATCATTTCACTCATTGGGGGTATCACAATAGGATCTGAGTCAGTGACCCGTACATTACCAATTTCGCCGTCGGTAAGCTTCGCTTGCTGCTGACACACCAGGGCCCGGATCTCTCTTTGGATTACTCCTCTCTGCCTTGGTCGGGCAATCTCAGCGAGCTGTTGGAGTAAGAACACAACTTCTCCCAAACAATTACCGATAATGTTAGTACCCAAAATGATATTTAAACCGTTCTCCTCATTTACAGTCTTTACTACCAGAAGCCCTTGGTCTTTCAACTCCTCTCTGCCCACCTTTACATCTACACATTTTGTTCCGAGTACTTCTACAGGAAGACCATTCGAAGCATACACAGTAAAGTCAAGGCTCGGAGGTTTAAGACTGTCCATTGACCAGTACTTGGTATATAGAGCATCAGGTATTAGGGTCACCTGCGACCCAGTGTCTAACAATGCTGGAACAGCAATACCATCTAGAATAATAGACAGGTAGGGTCGCCCGCCCACATACCTGCGGTTCCAGTCTAGGGGGCCTGACGGGTATTCTCCTGGGTGTTGGCCCTTGGACCCAGGTTCTGCCCGTTTAAAGGACACTGTGTAGACAGATGACCTTTCCGGTTGCAGCGATAACAGATGATCTCTCGACGAGAAGGGTGTTGATCAGAGGTTGCTCCTGGGGGTGGCGTTGTCCTCCTCCGGGGGGGCGACGTCTTCTTTCTTCTCCGGTGCATCCACGGAACGTCCTCTGGGCAGTCAGCTAACAAGATCTTCCCTTCCTCCTCTTTCCGCAGCTGCAGGGCACTCATTACAGCAGCCAGATTTTTAGTCAGCTGGCGCACCTCTGAGCGCAGACAGTCCAATTCACTAGGAGGTGTCACCTGCGCTTTGGCTTCAGCCACTAGCGGGGAAAAGGGGGTTACTGCCGGTTCCGGAGTGACTTCAGCCTGATGATGTTGGGTGGCCACCTCAGGTTTGCCCAGGGGCCGCAGCCCTTTTATTGCCATGTCCTTTAGGGCATCAAAGGTAGCATCAGGATGATCTAAGGACCACCAATTCACAGTTCTGCGTTCCTCTGGGGATCTCAATCCCTGTATAAATTGTTCTTTCAACATTTTATTCTCGTCGATAGCATTTAAATTGTTAATTTGCTTGAGTGCTTTCAGGGCTCCCTGTAGTCGGCAAGCATAGTCCCGGATGCTGTCACCTGGCTGTTGTGAACAGTGATAGAAGGCCATCCGGAGATCGTTTCTGTGCGGTCTTCAAATATGGCATGTAGCTTAAGGAAGATCGCAGGTACCGACTCCTGATCAACGGTATCCCAAGTCTCCACTTCCCTCTCAGCAGCGCCAGTTAGCTGCCCTATTAGCACAGCAGCTTTTTGTCTCTCAGGCATGGAGTACATTTCTAGGATGCTGCATAACTTCCGCTTGAAGC